>CM042318.1:6530307-6595307 GCA_023566125.1 Zingel zingel
GGATGAGGGAAGGATTAGCCCATGAAAGCAAAATGTTGGATATAAGAGAGAAAGGTGGAGAAACAGTGAAGGGGCAGAGGAAAGGAGATTCTGCAGTTGGTTGCCACGGCTACCGGAGAGTGTGTGTGAGTGTGTCTGGGCCTGTAGGTCCATCTCTGTGGCTGATAAATGGCCCAATACTACATGTGGAGAAAGGAGCATTTTAAGGATCATTAGCAGCAGCTTCCTATTCATCAGCTCTGACTAGTCGGTTGCGCCGGTGTTGCACCATAACAAGCTGCAACTCTTAAATACACTGATGGTGAAACCCCCTGACCACGACACACACACACACACACACACACACACACACACACACACACACACACACACACACGTTGATTAATACATCACATCCTGTTCCTTTTTGACAAAATGGGGCTGGAGATGAAATGAAATTCACTAACTTGGGAGACACTTTGAAAAAGCACAATGTGTTAATATTAGCAATTGTACGCACACTCATGATGTCAAGCTGAATGCTGCAGATAGTAACAGGCAATTTTGAGCAGATAAGAGGAATCGGTTCATCTCTTTAACTCATTTGCTGGTACCAGATTCTTGAATGTAAGGATTTTTAGGATTCAACCTATATATATTTTTTTAAATTGTAGAAGTTCCAGTTTTTGCGGGCTGCTCCCTAAAGAAGGAACCTTGGACTGACTGCGGATCAAAGCTCTTCTCTCAGCAAAGAAAATGCATACTACTTAACCGGATCCTATTGTAACACAATAATAGTGAAGACGTCTTTGAGAACTTGTGATTGGCATTTCTCACTTTGTGTTACATCGTTATTGCAAACAAGAGTAAGCATTGGCCTAGTCGTAGCTCACATATTTTAGCCATTGGATTCGCACTAAAGCGGTACGAACAAGTTTCTTTAAAAAAAACTGTGAGAGTCATTCTGTCTCTGTGTGCAACGTCTGACCTAACCAGCTGGCTTTTTTTTTTTTAACAGACAGAAGCACTTTCTAGCAACCCGCAGAGCACATGACACTCAGGCCACGCTGGCCACAAGTGGTAGCTGGAAACTGGTTGAATGACGCAGACATGGTGTCTGTGACGAAACTGTGCTGATGCTAGAAAGAAAGCTATAGCTCCCATTGACATGCAGAGAAGAACCCAGAAGGCTCAGTGTTGCTAACTGGAAACTTCTCTATTGTGATAGAAAGCTGACAAAGGCCCTTTCCCTTGGACCCACATACGCACTCTCGCACATAAGGGCTGCTTTGAGTGTGTGTGTGCGACGCTCCCTTTGAATATCTATGACTTAACAAAAACAATCTAGGTCAACCAGCTTTGAACCAGTCCCATCCAGAGAGAGGGGACAAATAGGTACATGAGGTAAAGTGGAAAGTTACTGGAACTGGAGGAGGTCATTCTCTGTGCAGAGCTGGGCATCGTAGGGAGGAGAAAAACAAATAAAACAATCAATAACTGAGGCATAAGGACGTGGGTAGGGTTTGGTGTTTTTAGTTTTTTTTTTTTTTTAAACATTTAAGATTGATAAGCAGAATCCAACATTCGGTTCTAACATTCTAATACATTTGTTATTTAATTCATAACCTTTTCTCGATACCTAACCTTGTGACAATGTTTCCACACACACACACACACACACACACACACACACACACACACACACACACACACACACACACACACACACACACACACACACACACACACACACACACACACACACACACACACACACACACACACACACACAGCTTTGAATTCCCTGTGTGTGCGTTATGAAGGGCATATCTGTATGTGCGAGCGCATGAATGAGCAGAATGTGATGAGTCATAATAAAGGCATCAACCGCGGTCAGTCAATGAACGGCTAGAACGGAATGTCAAAAAAGGTAGCATTTTTCTTTTCCAGTTCTCTTCTACACTCATTTTAAGGCAAATGTTCTAACTTAGCAGCTTAACACTTTTTATAGTGTACCGTGGACAAAACATATATTTCCACACCTTTAAGAGGGCTGTCTAGTACTAAGGACAAGAAAAGTAAAAGAAAAAATGGATCTGAGGCATCCCCAAAGTGAGAGGACAAAGGATCTGAGCACAGGGGGCGAGAAAGAAAGCAGGATCACAGTTCAAGAGTTCACAAGAAGCCAGTGATCCAAAGCTAACAGTACTTGAGAGTCACAAGGAGAATAAGCTGTCTTTTTATACACCTAAAAATGTCATCCGTCCCGGCTGTAGTTGAGCAACACTTTCTGCTAGTTGCAACACTCGGGATGTGTACACGCAAACACAGCATGTCCTTGTGCACACGCTGAACTACACGGCCGTGCCCGCGGGCCTACAGCACAGCGTTGAACACAACACATTATGTGTTTTTGTTTGAATAAAATACGGTATACAACAACACGGCGACGGGACACAATGTCCTAGCTGCTGAAACAAGATGTCAAATAAGAAGAGAGCGTGTATAAAGTTCCACACACAGTAAGTGAATGTGATGTGTGTGTGCTGTGACCTCGGTCTTACATTGTGTAACAGTCTATTAGAAGATCATGAGATCACAGTGACTCGGCCAGATCAAAAGAAACAGCAGAGTAAATACACTCAAATTGAATGACATACTGTCTTTGATAAATCCAATGATAAATCCAATCATCCACATTTTCACGCTTACAATCACATTTATGGTCTTTCTAAAGAATAAATATAGTTGAAATGTATGTCATCTCTGTGCTCTGGCATTTGCATCCTGTTTGATTTGATCATCTTTGAGATATCTCTAGAACGTGATTGGGGTCGACATGAGGCAACTTCAATTAACTGGACGTTATTTAGAAAGACACACACCTGCGTATACAAGTTAACACAATTCACAGCGAAGAAACCCAAGAAACTCTCTGCATGTTTCCGCAGTCAAATTAGGTCAAGGCTGAGCAACGGTAGAAAACCATTTCTAAAGCTTTGAATGTCCGCAGTGGAACAGTCTATTATGTAAAAAGGATGTTTGGAAACCACCAGGACTCTTCATAGAGCTGGACATCCAGCCAAATTCAGTGACCGGGCATCAAGGGCCTCTGTCGGGCTGGGGACCAAGAAACCAAATGGCCACTGTGACAGAGCGTCGGAACGCCTCTACAGACGAGTGGAAGATCCTGCTGGGAGGAAGCACTCCGTCAATCTGGCCTTTATGATAGAAAAATTCACTCCTGAGTAAAAGGCATGCTTGGATGTTGTTCAAAAGCCACTTAAAAAGGACTCAGAGCATGAGGAATGATTCTCTAATATGATGAGATAGCGTAGGCCACTACCTCAGTTCAGTCTCATTGAAAAAAAAAATGAAGGGGCTGCCCTTTTTCACATAGTGCTTACTGTATGTCAGTCTCAACACAGCCTAAATTTGGTTCAGTATCATAAAATAATGATCTCACAGTTTTAAATGCAGCATAACCATAACCCTCATCCTTAAGAGCGTCATCACCATCATATGATTAGACTTTCTGTATTCATTACTACTGTAGTCTAGTGGTTGCATAATGTCAGTTTCAGTCTTTAGAGGATCCAATCTGTGTTCAGTTGGAAAAAAAAGAAAAACAATGCGAGTGACTGTTCCTCCTTCTTTATCAATGTCCTCATCATCTCCACGAGTTCCATTTCTTCCTGCTACTCCTTAAGGGCTTCCGCCCCTTATCATCCTTATCAAAATTGCCAAGGCTTTTTTTTTTTTTTTTTTTTGGGACAAGGGAGTCAGGCCAGCTGCCAAAGATCCTATATGACCTGGAAAGGTAGGAATTTCTGTTGAGCTAAGCAATAGGCAGAGAAACCCGCAGCACAGTCAGATCTAACAACTCAGGCATTTAACTGATGCCCTTCAGGATTCTACTTTAACAAGTGACAAGAGCAGGAGCTGGATAATACCAAGGGCAAGGTCAAGGCACAAAAGTAAAATGGGAATTATGTACAATCAAAACAGACGTACTGCTCAAGCTAATCCAAAAAGATGAAAATGCACCCCTATGAGAGGAAAATATGAAAAATACATATTACACTTGCTGATGCCTGAAGAGGAGCGCATCCATTTGAATTGCTTAAAATGTGCATGTATTATATGGCCAAAGTTCTTCTTCCGTTGCCTATGTAGCTATTTTATATTTAAGCGTTCGCCTGTATAAATAAGGTTCCTTTTTGCACTGGATGTGGTCCCCCTCTTCTTGTTTCTCTGTTGCACTGCTAGGACCAAGAAAAAAAAGACATTTTAAAACAACAAGCTGACAGGCAGCAGCTCTGTGCACAATAGGACCCAACTGTCACAGCTTTGAAACAAGTTTGGAGAAAGTGGTATTACAATAACTTGTCAACATGTCTTTGTTCTTTTTCTGCAGGAGTCCTTTCAGTTCAGCCAAAAAGCAGGACTTATAAAAACTGCTCCCGGGAACGAGGATGAGCAGCACAACAGTAACGTGCATGGTAGGTTATCGTTAATCAGTCGTTGAGCTATTTCAAACTCTTGTTGACTTCACGTTGTTGGCTAGATCAATACCACCTTAAGCATGAGATCCACGCTGGTGTTCAGGAGGGGGTGGTGAGGGGGAACGGAACTGGTTTGAAGTGTGATGAATCATTTCCAAGCAGTACAAAGGACGCAAGAAAAATGAGGAAATTGAATCATTAAACCTCCCCTCAGTGGTGACATTTGCTGGTGTTGGTGCCAGCATCAATGTGTTGTATGTACTTCGTCTCCTTTGGACCTTGGAGCTGGCGCTGTGTGTGCGTGTGTGTGTTGAGCCGGCGGTGAGACCATGAATTAAAGAGAAGATTAATGAATCAGGACATTGAGGCTCAGACTCCAATCTGTTCCCTGCCCCACTCTGGGGGCCGTCTCTCTCCACAAAACCCCATTCTGTCACTGTCACTCTCACACACACACACACACACACACACACACACACACACACACACACACACACACACACACACACACACACACACACACACACACACACACACACACACACACACACACACACACACACACACACACACACACACACACACACACACACACACACACACACAACGAAGGACTCAGGACTGTGTGCGTGTAGAGAGAGCGAGAGAACATGTTTAGGGAAGCGTCAACACAGAGAAGGAGAACAGAGAGAGGTAGCTGAAGCAAAGAAGACAGGGAGTCTCTCTGACTGGATGTCTTCCACAGTATAACCCTCCACCCTGTAGGCCATCACCCCACCCAGGCTCCTCACCGTGACCCCGAGACTTGCCATCTGTCTGGAAGACCGAGAAACTAAAATTAAGAGTGGGAACAGTGAGTATGAAACAGAACGAAAGACACAAAGACACTGAGAGTGAGACAGAAAAATAAGATGAAACTAGAACAAAAGAACAAGGGTGAAGCAGTCTGCGGGGGAAAAAGGCTGACGAAAACGACAGGAAAATGTAAAAGGGGGAAACCCATGAGGAGAAAAGTATGTGGAGAGAGGAGCAAGTGGCTGCAGTGAGGCTTGCTGACAGATTTCCTTGAAACTACACTTCTCATCACTTACTGTGCTTTTTCATAAAGTTCAACAACATGAAAGAAACTGATTCCCCAGAATCACTTCAGCAGAGATGAATATCTTTATTCTACACAAGTCCATTTTTAGGCTCTCTTTCTATTATCTCCTCACTCTTATTGCAGAGCCACTGAAGATATCTTTTGACTTTATTGCTTAACCCCCTTGGCCATTCAAACAAGCCCGTGATGAATATAACGATGATGGCATTGATGCCATTTATCATCATTTAGTCGTCGTGCTATATTGGCTGCCGCATTACCATGAAATACTCATCAACCCTCTCTATCAACGCCTCAGTTCTCCCACTTTAATACATGCCATGAGACTCACTAATCCCATGATATGCCTCATAATCTGATCACAGATATGAGCATAGAGAGACAGAGAGGGGAAAGCAGGGAAGAGACGGATGGAGAGAGAAGGATGGAGAGGGACGAAATGCAATCAGAGGGGAGAGGGATGCAGGTAGATGCTTAGGCTTTGCACTTGGCACTTGGCTGCACGAAGACAGAAGATGGAAAGAATTAAAAAGAATCTGTCGCAGGAGAAAGGGTAAGGATGTGGGCACGCAGGCAGGAGGAGAGGAGAAAAAGGAGAGGAAAATGGAAGGAGGGGGGAAAAGACTTGTGACCTGATTTCACGACTAAGGCTCGGGGAAGTGGAGCAGCACGTAGGAAACCAAATGCGGCGTCTACTCACCCAGCTGTTCTTCTCATACAACATGTGAGCTGCACATATAGAAATGTACACCACACACAAACTGCACCATACATGCAGACGTGACCTATTAGCCTACATACTGCATCCTCATCTAGCTGAGTCACAAGCCTCGTCTTCCTTTCTGTTTGCCCTCCTCGCCGTCTACATCTGCATCTCTCTACCTCTCGTCTTCTTCATTCTCGGCCGCCAGACACTTCTGGGGGGGGGGGGAGGTGGGGGCACATAATGGTGCACTACAGTGGCATTCTGATGTCTACCAGTCTGGCAAAGCCGCTCAAATTGCTCCACGCTCTGCAGTGTGCTGGCAGCATAGACACACACACGCGCACTCATCTATTACACAGCTGGATGTCTGTCCAGTATACATAAACAGCGTCTGGATATGAAACATACGGGCGTCTCGCTGCTTTGACACCGGTGTGTGTTACTAAATGAGAGAAAGAAGAGACAGAGAGAGATTCTGATGCAGTCAAAATGCAGCAAATGTAGTCGTTAGAGGCTGCTGTGTGTGATGCTCCAGGGCTACAGGTCTTGTCTTTCACATGACCAACTGAGAAGACACACAGACACACACACAATAATATAGAACTGATCAGATGAGTGGTTATCTGAAATTGCTTGTTTCGTGAGCTAAAATAACTATGAATCAAAATATGCACAGTTCTTCTTTAATATATATCACAAAGTGATTTTCACTTAAATCAATCCAAATCTGAAATGTTGTAGTGTGTGTAGTGTGTGCATTTTGTCCTCTTGTCCTTTGTCACATGTAAAATAGAGCAAAAGGCAGACTGAATGATCCTGCAGGAATGGTACAGCCCAGTTTTCCTCAAACGTAAGCACGTAGCCACCTCCTGCAACCACACAAGAATGGTACGGCCAAGTCCCTCTCCTTCAAGGCAAACAAGAGGCTCCCTCTATATCTTCACATGCTCGCATAAACACATCCAAAACACACTTAAAACATGTGACATGTCCCTGATGTTCTTGTCATGGAGCTGTAGGCAAATGAATCATGCAATCTGTTTGCTGTCATTTTCAAGCTGCGACTCTGACACACAACAGTGAGTACAAACGCGTGGACACACACATATGACGGATCTCAAAGCTGATGAAAAACTAATGCGTGAGCTTAAACGCATGCATACAAAAACAATAGAGACACATCCACGGCTGAGCAGCTACATTCATATGAAAACATTCAGAGATCAATCTGCATAGAACCGCCCACCACACTGAGGCGTTTATTGATGCCGCGAGAACAAAAGTGGCCACCATTGATCCAAAAAAGGGTTTCGGGAGCATTGTCTGTGTCTGCGACAATGACAAAGTCGCTTTTAGATCAGTGCGTCCTTTACAGCAACGGCTTTTTCTGCAAAGCGCCGACACACCTGTGGGCACGACTAAAAAGCAAATAAGCAAATTCCTGTGTGTGTGTGTGTGTGTGTGTGTGTGTGTGTGTGTGTGTGTGTGTGTGTGTGTGCGTGTGTGTGTGGCCACAGGTCCTTTGTTTAGTAGTCACATGGCCAGTCTGGCGCCGTCCCCTCCCCTTTGCAGCGCGCCACCATACAATAAAATGCTCAAATGGATGAGACAACAACAACCCACGCCACGTGTGCGATTACAAACACACAATCATTTAATGGAAACTTTGTCTGATGAGCAAAACACCCCAGAAAGCTACAAAAAAATCTCTCCTAATTAGCCACACATGAGCCATTAGTGATAAAAGGGAAGAGGAGGAGGATGGGATGAAGGGAAAGATCTAGGGATGGTGGCTGCTGCACAGGTTGGGGTGTAAGTGCAGGTGTAGTAAGCAGGGATCAAGTCAGAAGGAATCGATAAGCGACGACGTCACGGGTTATGTGTGTTTTTGATAAACAAACTGGAATGGGGAAAAAAGCACTGGAGCATGGGTACACATGTGGTTGAATGTCTGCTCTACAATATGTTTGTTCAGCAACTATAATGTGTAAGGTAGACGAAGGGAAGTAGACGGAAGAGAGATAGATGGATGTAGAAGAGGAGGAGGGAAAGGGGAGGAAGGGCAGACAAGGGTGGAAATAAAAAGGAGCTCAAAAATGATGAATAGGAGGAGGAGGGGGCAGGAGGGTGGGAGGAACAGATAGAAAGCGACAGAAATTGATCAGGGGCAGTGGGAGGGGTGCACATTGAGGAGGAGGAAGGACACAGGAAAGAGACGGAAGGAAAGACGTATAGAAGACGAAGAGTCGGGGGCGGTGTGAGAGGGAGAGAGGCAGGCTGGATAGGTCCCAGGGGTGAGATTTCCTGCTCCTCTCCAATAGGGTAGTCTGACAGATGACTCTGTGGATCTAACTGCGAATCCTATGTGCATGTTAATTACACACACAGAGAGAGACAGACAGAGAGAGAGAGACACAGAGAGAGAGAGAGAGAGAGAGAGAGAGAGAGAGAGAGAGAGAGAGAGAGAGACTGTCAACGATAATGGCACAAAGGAAGCTCAGGTGTTACCCTTGTCAAAACAAGTCAATGGACTTACCCTCCATGGGCCTGAGTGTCTACCCCCCATACAGCCAGCATGCATACATACATTCATAATCACACATATAGATAAACATACTGTTTATGTTACAATATTGTATATCTTTGTTTTTGTCAACAACAACAAGTCCCGTGACGGGCCATAACAAATAATGTTAGTCTATCTCTCAACATTTTCTGATTTCCCTTCCCCGCACACTACTTCTGTGGCTCTCAGCCCATCATCTTTCCATCTGTCTGTCATGTCAGCTATTGTTGTTTGTAAGCGAACACTCGCTGCCGTAGCACACGCCTAAACCACGCCCGTAGCATTAGCTCCCCACCTGGAAGCTGATTGGTTCGGTTTTCTGCTGTTCGGACACAAACGGTTGTACTTAAAGCCTGACACGATGGATTTTGGTGCGATATGTCGTGACATCGCGAGAATCCATCTGCCATGCACAGTAAGTTGTGTGTGGGATTGAGTCAAAAAAAGTACTACAGTGTGTGTGTGTGTGTGTGTGTGTGTGTGTGTGTGTGTGTGTGTGTGTGTGTGTGTGTGTGTGTGTGTGTGTGTGTGTGTGTGTGTGTGTGTGTGTTCATGGTAAAGAAGGAACATGTGTGCCAGTGTTTTTAATCGTTTCTGGAGAACAATGGAGCTCTATGGCACAGAGGAATAAGATATATCAGCTTTGGATACACATACACACACGATATGTTAGTTGGATCAGTTCATTATTGTTGGTCTTTATTTGACATTTGTTGACAATAAGAAATATCACCAGACTTATTATTTAAGCGCTATAGTGCTGAATAATAACATGTACTGTGTACAACCGTAAGTGGCAGAGGCGATGAAAAACAAAAACAAGGCAATACAGACAGACTCATGGCTTGAGGACATTTTTCTTGTAGTTAACTTTTCCTTGACCTTACCGAGACCGTTGACAGCACAAAGCAGAACAACTGGGATAATGGTCTGTTTTTTTCCCTCGTTACTCTACTGGACCCACCCCCACCACCACCACCTCATCCCCATCCAGCTACAGCCAAGCTTCCCCAGACCGTGGCATCGTGGTTCTTCTAAATGAGTTTAGCCTTTATTAGTCTGTCAGAGGGAAAAAAACATTGTTTCCCCCAGTAGCAGGTCGAGATATTATTCATCTATAATTGGTAATAACCCCGTACCCCCACCCCGAGGCGCCTCAATCTCCACTGAGTAATCACTGCCATCGCCTGCTCTGCTGGAAACAGCGTTATTAGGTCGATGGCACTGTTTCTACCTCTGCTGCCTGCCAACGTTTATTATCTTACAATATATGGCTTTCCTCCTGCGCTTTTTTTTTGTAACACCACAGGCTGTGGAGGGAGAATCTGGCTGAGCATATTTATTTCACATCCCGAGCTACCATCAAATATCTCGGCATCCTGGACAGAGGAGAAACCAAAATAAGCTCCGGCGGGATCATTTACGCTGAGGCTTAATCAGTTTTCGTGACAGCGAGGTTGGCTCTGTTGTGCAAAACACCTTTCACTTTTCAATATTTAACTGCCACCTCCACTATTTCACCAGTTCAGAAGACTGCGTCTCACTTTTTCTTTGTATTTATGTATTGAAAAAAAAAAATAGTGTTGGTAAACAAGTAGTCTGGCTTAACGGATGTACATTGCTGGAATAAAGCCGGACATCCAGCTAGCCTCTCACGCGCCGGATGTCGCATCCGGGGCTTAGAGCTGCCCAGGACAGTCGTGATTGGTTTAAAAGAAATACAAACAAGCAAGAGAGTTTTTTTCCCCCTATCCCAGAACGACAAGCGGTGTAGCCAAACCATACTCCCATCTCCACAACGCTGAGGTGGTGTCTGGCAACGCAAGACTAGTAAACAGTGACGATTACTTTCAGTTTTTGTCTATGAAATGTTAGAAATTAGTCATAAATGACCATTATAAATTCACAGAGCCAAAGGTGACGTATTAATTATTGTCTCGATTAATAGTGTTGTCAGAAAATAATTTCCCACAACCCAAGGAGATGTATTCAAATAGTTTGTTTTATCTGACCAAAAACCCAAAGATATTAAGTTTACTGTCAACAACACTGTAACAAAGACGAGCATCAAATAGGTGAGAAGCTAAAAACAGAGAATGTTTGGAATTTTGCTTGAAAAATGACTGAAACTATACATTTTCTGTTATGCTACTCATCGATTTATCAACTGACTGTCTCAGCTCGAGACAGAATGGTGCGTTCGTGTGCAGTAATATTGGAAAAACTACAGATTTCCTAATAAGGTGTTGGCTTGTGAATGCAATTCTGCCTTGGGGTCTATTCTCAAGTGTCAGATTATGAAGCTTAGACAACCACACATACAGTAAATTCACAACTTTTGGGAAATACCCCTGGCCCTGAGCTCAAATCAACAAATGATGTCAGCACTGATTACGTTACCTGAAGATTAGCTTCAAAAGACTGATTTACATCATCCATTTACATCATATTTTCTATTATTGTACTATCAACTACAGACAAACTGTCCATTTCATTTTCTGTAACAATCCCTCCAAACAGAAAACTTTAAGATATTTGGGAAGTAACAATAAGATCATGAGACAGAGTGATCGAGCAACCCAATGAAAGTGACCTTGCTGCTGCTTAGAGCAGACTAATATTTCATCAGCTTACACTCAGGGCACACCTGCCTCACAGCTATACTCTGCTTCCCACATCTGCCAACGGCTCTGTGCTTCATCCATGCGAGGAGGCGTCAGGGGAGGGAAGGAAGGAAGAAAGAAAGAAAGGGAAAGAAAGCCATAAAGAAAGAAAGAAAAACAACAAAGTCTCATGTGGGTTTACTCAGAGACTCGGGTGCATTTCAGGGAAAGTGTAGGTTGACTTTGAACAAACCGCTAAAAAGAGAACGTAGTGATATTGTGACAAAGAGGGGGAAAGCAATAGAGTGACGGAAAGAAATGACAGGACGGTAACGGTAAACCGCCTACTGCGTTGTATATTTTAGTTTGCCGCTGCAGCTTGGGACTACCCCCTGAAGCAAGTGTGTCAACTTCTATATAACTAACACGGGACACATATCAAGCCACTGCTCTCTCGCCAACATCGGGTGATCCAAAACAGAATAAATGTTAATGATACAAAGCTTACAGGGAAGGAAATGGCATCATGTGCTCAAGACAAAGTTATCCGGCAGCAGGAGAAGTGAAACCGTACCAATGAATATTCTAAACACAGCGATCCATTCAGCATTTCAGATGAAGTCATTCACTTCTCCAAGTTGAGCTTACACTGACATGCAAGCCACGGACCGCAGGCAGCTGCAGCATGCTACCTGATGTTTTAAGTCCGACTTGTCACTAAGCAAACAGTATGCAACGACACGAGTGTGTAGATTTGTTTATGTGTTTGAGGGACATGAGACCATAGAGACCAACCACACATGACAGATGTGTTGACAACAGTGGTGGTAAAACTATTTACAAGTAGGTCAAGAAGATGAAACTAGATTAACCTTTAGACCAACCTCTTTAAGTACTTACTGTAACACTATAAACACATGTTCAGGTATATGATAACAACTAAACACTAATGAAATTAAGTAGTTATTATTTTCACATTTTATTATTATCTGTTTTGTTTTTTTAAGCTATAGGAGGGTCTCCTGCAATCTTACATACTAAAAAATACTGGGTCAATTTTAACCCAATTTGGGTACACTCTAGCAACTACCCAGTTCCCATGAGCCTAAAAAAAAACAAAAAAAAAAAAAAAACACTGGGTCACCAATCACATAGAATTTTGTGCGTTTGGTTATAAACCAAAGTAAAAAACACATTCCAATTTTGACTTCATGGGGGCGCTAGATGAGAAGTCAGGGGATGGCCATAGTCAGCAGGAGTTATCCTTTTGGGAACATGAGCGTCTGTACAAAATGTAATGGCGAGTTGTTGAGCTATTTCAGTCTGAACCAAAGTGGTGGCTGGACAGACCCACAACACAACACTGCCATCTCTAGAAATGCTGTTAGCATGTCTTAAAACATGGAGACCTGAAGTGGGGTAGTAGTGTAGAGTGTGAGTGAGACCAGACCTCCGGGAGCTGGTGAGAAGAATGCTGCAGCAGTGTAAACTAAGGAACAACTAACATCAGTATTTTGCAAAGCTTGAGCCTTCACTATCACATACCATACGTGTCATCTGTTTCCATAACCTCCTCCTCCGTGTTATCTCCAGTCCAACATTGACATAAATAAATAGATTCTAGGTCTGCAGTGCAAACAACAGCGAAGCCACTGTCTGCCAAATGGGATTTTCATCTAGGTATGCGCTGCGGTTCAGCCACTGGGATGTCAGTTTCCATAGGATCGACCTACGACATGGCGTTGTACAGCGCCAAAGCAAATATAAACAGCCCCTCCCCTCACCCCGCTCTCCTCCATACCATCAAATGGCCGGCACAAAGGAAAAGAAATGACCTTAACTGTCCTGGAGGTGTTCACGAGCTCACGTGCACAAACACAAACACACACTGGGATTGTCAGTACAAGGACAGCTCACTTTCCATCTAAACCCCAAAAAATAAAAAATTGAGCTTTCATCTACATGCAGCTGCCTCTCTGAAGAACGTAGGAGAAGAGAGGACGGGGCACGGGGGAGGAGAAAAAAAATGAACAGACAGTGGAAGAAGAAGAAAAACACAAAGCACAGAGCCAATCAAGTGACCGGAGTAAAACAAAGAGCTATCTGTAAAAGCCCTGGACTTCATCCCACCCTGTGATGAGAGAACTTCGATCCCCAGGCGGGCGGGCAGGCAGGCTGCAGAGAGCTACAAAGCCCTGATGTAGCCTGTTAAGCTCCCACTTCGATTCAGCTCATTGAGCTCCATGCTGCTGATCAATTAGAGAACAGCTGAGCCAGCTGCTGACCACACAAACATTCTGCTTTTTACCGTTTTTAAGCACAGATGGTTGTTTTATGTCATGAGTGTGCTGCCTGTTATCTAGGTCTTCTCTGATATTCTCTCTCATATCTAAAGTCTTTTATCCTCCGCTGATAGCAGAGTCAACCCCACCCCTGTGCCATGTCCCAATCTCAGGAAGGCGAATATAGTTGAAATGTTAGCATGCTGGCTTATCTTGCCCATCTGCATAAGATCTCATCATGTAGGACGGAATAAAAACTACACCTTTGATACAGTGCCACTGGAGCTCAGGCCAGGTAGATAGAAACACAGCTGACCATACAACACACCAACACACTTAAGTAAACCTGGTCTTTAAATATTTACCAGAAAGACACATCTAAAATGGCTATGGCTGTCCTCGACTACAGATATTCTTAGCGAACTAATTGATTAGTTGATTTAATCAAACTGTAACTGTGAAACTGAGAAGAATCACGCAAAAGCACCACTTTAAATCTTGTGTTAGCAGGAGAAGTTGCTTATAGGTTTCTTGGAAATAAGTCATCACAAAAACGTAAAAATAAAACAGAAAAATGACTGACCGACTAAAGAAATCTTTGTCGATTAAGACCAAAATGACCAATTACTTGACTGATCGACTAGGGAGGGGGCAGCCCTAGAAATGGCACACACAACCAAAAACTCAATCAAATATCAACAAAAGCCATTAGCATCCATATGCACTTTCCCCAACTAGATGAAAAAAAAAAAAACAAGGACAGGATTTATTTTCCAACTGACCGCTGTATTCCGGTGTTGCTGCCAGCTGTTCTGTGTAGAAAAAGTGTCAACATGGACATTTTGCATACAGCTTACCTCATGCATATAATTGAACCCAGTAATGTTGAAGAGAAAAGCACCTAAACACACTTTTTCAGAGAGAGAGAGAGAGAGAGAGAGAGAGAGAGAGAGAGAGAGAGAGAGAGAGAGAGAGAGAGAGAGAGAGAGAGAGAGAGACTCACCCATCCTCCTTGGCTCTGGATCCAGGGCTGAATGTGGTTGTCCAGGTAAACCGTCATCCACTCAATGATCCTGCCCACCAGCGGACTCATCTCCTTCTCCACGCACTCCACGCACAGCGCCCCGCCGAAAGCAAAAAGCCCTACGATGCGGCCCCAGTTGACCCCGTCCCGGAACACCTCATCCATCACGTTCTCGAAGCTTTGGTAGGCCGTGGCCGGTGTGATGTGCAGCTGGTTGTGCAGATCGCTGAAGGCGCGGGCGTATCGCAGCTCAAACTCGTTGGCTGAGTCCCGGAGGGCCTCTTTCACCGCGTCCAGGCTCGTCGTAGACGCCAACTGTTGCTGCAGCAGCGGGGACGCCGGTGGGGTCCCGGGACTCGTGCCGTTCAAAGTCCCGTTGGCGTGCGTCGCTACCCTCTGCTCCTCAACCAACCCTGCGTCCCCCCCATCAGTCCTGTTCGAAGGCCCTATGAGTCCCATGTGGTTGAGAGGATAGTTTCTCTGGGAGAGTTTATAGTTTATGTAGAAAGCCACCAGTTCTCTGTTTTGAGACATATTGTGTTTAAATAGGCTTTTTTCTCTCTTTGCTTCGGTCCGTCTCTGCGCCTCTCTCGGTCAAGCCTTGCTGTGTTAGAGTGAACACACACTGTGCCAGGCTTTCCTCTGTTCAGACCACCATGGTCAGCTGATATCCAGAGGAGACTTGGGGGGTGAAAACCAAACCTACACAAGGCTGACAAATCAGCTCAGGTCCTGTAAAGAGAAAACAATCAAAGGTCAAAGTCTGGATAGCCTATAAGCATGCTGTGATTATATATATATATATATATTTTTTTTTTACAGTATATATGTGTGTGTGGAAAGAGCAGTGTGCCGGGTTGGCTGTAGACTTTCAAATTAAATTTGGACAGGTAGGGTCAAAGTGCATCTCTCTAATTGGGCTGTTACATATGGAGCAGATGGCAATGATATTAATGAGACAATGGTAGAGCGAGAGATAGTGTGTGTGTGTGTGTGTGTGTGTGTGTGTGTGTGTGTGTGTGTGTGTGTGTGTGTGTGTGTGTGTGTGTGTGTGTGTGTGTGTGTGTGTGTGTGTGTGTGTGTGTGTGTGTGTGTGTGTGAGGACGAGAGACAGTGAGAGAGAAGGGAGGGGTGGTGTGAGGAGGATGAGGTTTAGGTGAGGAGAGATCAGAGGGACAGTCTAGCGTGACAGTCACCATCTCCTAATCAGTGACCTCTGACCTTCCAACCGAGCGTTTAGGCACCTTGTTTGTCTCAGCTCCGGGCTCTCTGTTACTTACACACTGATCTGCATACTGTCCGCTTACGCATGCCCTTGAATCTCCTTACAAAACTGACTTTCCGCTGATATCTCCAGTATCCAACAGGTTATTTTCTCATAATCGGTGTTGGAGGTTGGTCTGAATGCATTAACACAAATGATCCATGCTGGCCTTAGATCACTGCTACCATTGCAGGTTTCATACTTGCTCTGACATTACTCTGCTTTAGTATGACAGCACAGATTCAGGGTTTTCCCTAACATAAGGCTTAGGCCCACCACCCAAGCAGTTCTGGGCACCACCTAAGCCAAATGAATGTAACTAAATTACTTTTCTCAGATCTAATGATTGTAGTTGGTCCCCAGTGGACTTCTTGAGCAAGTTTTGTCTCTAAGCTTTTTTGAGTGTAATTTATTTTTATTATCTGCTCTAGCTTTTCCAACGTTTTAGACACAAATATGGTAATAATGGTCCAAAATAGTTTTTTTTATTGAAAAATGTAAAATTTTCTTCAGGAAGAACCCCTAATGCTCCACCAAATATGTGGGGAAAAAAACACTGCAGGTTTCTGAAATACAACATGAATCATAAGATAACTACAACCTTAGAGTAGATGTTGGCTGCCACTGCTAGCCCTCTCAACCGTGTATAATGAGTTGTTGCATCAAGCTTCGGTGACCATAAAAAAAGTATCCAATAAAGTTAAACTACCTTGCTTACAATGTCATTAAATTTCCAGGGAGCATAATGCAGTGAACTCTTAAGGAACTCAAAGTCGGAAACTCTCCGAGCAAACATATGCGTGTCGAGCAAATGTTTGTAAAAACAGTTTGTGTGTGATATGTAGTATAAATAATCGTGGATATAAAAACTCCCCTATTGATTATGTAAATGAAATTACTGTTCAACTACTACTATACCGATGTAAAAACATTACAAAAGTATGCAGCTGCTGAAAAACAGAAGAGCTATGATGGTAAAAAGCTTAATAATTCAATCTACAAATGCACTCATATTAGAGCTGGAATGATTAGTCCATTCATTGCTTGTTTGACTGACAGAATATTCAAATCGGCATTCGGCAACTAGTTTGATAACTGATTAAGCGCGTCGGTCATTTTTCAAGCAGAAATGATACTCTCTGGTTCCAGCTTCTCAACTGTGAGAATGTGATGCTTGTATTTGCCATATATGATAATAAACTGAACATCTATGGGTTTTGAACTAGGGGTGCAAGATATAGACTCAATACTGTTATCGCAATATCATGTTGTGCAATATTATATCGAGGGGAGCAAGATATATCGACTCAATATCGTTAATGCAATATATCAAAAGTGTATGCAATATTTTGTTTATTTTGTGAAGCGCTGCGTCCCGTCTGTTGGCTGTGTGACGTAGTTGTGTTTGATTTAGAACTCGCTTGAAACGCTATAATGATCATGTTTCATTGGCCAGTTACTGTGACACTTGCACGTTAGTGCACGTCAGCGCACGGAGCCACTACGTGACAGACCCTATGGGGAGTACCACGTCACGTGTGTGCATATTTCGACAGAGTGCCAGTGTAAGTGAAGAAATAGATAGAGACAACAATACGGAACAAATCAGAGAAAAGAAAGAAAAGTTGTGTCCTGTTCTCTTTATTTATATATTTTATACTGTACCACCAGTAGAACATGTCCTGTTCTGTAGACATGGTGCTTATTTATTTATTCATTCATGTTGGACCAGTCCAATATGACAGTCAGTTGAAATAAACCTTGTGGTGCATTTGTTATGAATCTATTTTGATGCGTTTTCCCGTAACTTTTGTAATTTTACATGTTTAAAAATATCAATGAATATCAATATCGCAATATTCATCATCGATATCGCAATATCACATTTTGTCAATATCGTGCAACCCTATTTTGAACTGTAGGTCAAATAAAACAAGTCAGGAAAATGACATTGACACATACAATGACATTTACTGTTATTTTCTGACATATTTTGACAAAGCAACTATTCAAGAAAATAATTTGTAGATGAATCAAATACGAAAATAAATTGGTTCATATGTTGAAAAAGATAAAAAAAAATGTAAATTACATTTTCTAAGTATGTACAAATTAATTAGTAAGTATATGCATTTTTGTGTCAACACAATTCTCCCGTGTGCCTTCTGACACTGTCCTAAATAGTCGGGTGCTGAGCCGAGTGATACAGTGATTAAAAAATAGTCGATGATCTAATCTTCTCTTTTTGGTTGTTGATCATTATGAAGGAAACAAACAATTTTTACTACTACTACAATGTATAGTAAAAAGGTACTTCATTAAAGATTGATGGCAATATCCTGCAGCCAGTGAATTGGGTTCAAGTGAGCCTACGTCCCTGAAACAAAAGACAATCTGAGAGAGCAATTGCTTGACAAAGCCGTTCCCTCATCTTCTGTTGTCACTATCCCATTAAACTGGTGTAGGCAGGCACACAAAAAAGATGTGGGAGGAACATAACCTGCTGATGATCCCAAACAGTCTGCTGGTTATCATGTGGGACTCTGACTTTTCCTATAACAATATTGGCATTTTAGTTGATAAATGGTTGGACCTAATAATTAGTGTGTGAGGCGGATGGAAGGGGAGCTCCATGCAAAGTAGTGCTGGTCACATAACATAACATAATACATACTCTACTCTTCCTAGCAGCACAATGGAAGCCCGATACAGTCTACTGGCTCCTGGCCAAACAAGCAAAGTGTAGTTTCCTCAAGCCCACATATTCCAACTTCTTACAAACATACGTTCAGCAAACTCTTTGGCCATTATTCGTAGTCAAAGAAACAGAAAGAGGCTGTTGGAGCATATAAAGACACACAAGGCAGCAGTGTTTACAATGGCCACATGGTCCCATGCTACCAGCACGTGGCTCGAGTTGTAATAATCCAACACTAATGTAAACACCACACAACTCCTACAGCAATACCAACGACTCGAAATGTTGCACCTGAATGCAACATTTGTAATGACAATCGCTCAATTATTAACCAAAGCAAACGGAAGGCTGTGTTCATGTGTATTACGGTGGAAACTGAACCGTAACTTAAACAGATAAACTAACCAGTGTA
This sequence comes from Zingel zingel, assembly GCA_023566125.1. Lineage (NCBI taxonomy): Eukaryota > Metazoa > Chordata > Actinopteri > Perciformes > Percidae > Zingel > Zingel zingel. The sequence goes on from CM042318.1 coordinate 6,549,449, forward strand.
TGTTAGCGATATACTATACTGCCTCTGTAGGCTGCCTGCCCTGCATGGTTGGTGTGAGCCCCATCTGTATTTCGATGTAAATCTCCAGGTTAAACATGAATACACATTTTGATCGCCGTCTCTGAATATGAAGACTAGGCCTATATAAGATATGAAGACTAATATGTCTTACCAGCTGTACTGGATAAAGTGAAGTTATCCTCGGTTCGTTTCCCTCTGTGAAATGTCCCGACACTGTCAGTCAGTCTGTCTGTACAAAAGCTGTCAAAATCCAAGAATGTAAGGTAGTCACTTTGTGTAAGGGTGTGTGTATGTTTGCACGTCTTCCCCTCCACATTCTAGGCCCAGCCCTCCTCTATTACGTAATACGACGCCTTCAGAGATGTCTGAATATCTGGATCACGATCATATCGAGAATAATCGTTTGTGCTGGCTTTTAAACGCAGGACTAACGTTACACACACTATTATAAAACTCCATCTAGTAATATAACTGAAGTATAGCGTTTCCTGATCTAGGTACACTACAATCTAACAAACACTGTGAAGAACAGTTGTAGAAACCGATGTAAATACTATTTCATTTTTCGATTCTGTGAACATTGTGCGGGGTGTATGTCACTCTTTGTTCACTTATTTTTTATCTGTGACAGAGCTTATTTTTTTTATATCATTAACTAAAATATAAACGACACGTCTGATGAACGTCTCGTTTTAGCCTTCTAGTCACTGCAGTTCAATTGAACGTTGTGGCTTTTTTCTTTATTCAACAAACATTTTGGTATTTCCAATCAAAGGCACACTTTCGAAATTGAATTTACAAACGGATAAACGGGTTTAGTAGGAGCCCCTGAAGGCAGCACAGGCCATTCCAGTCTCCTGTCATAAACACTGGGCTAAGCCCTTTAATCACAACGCATCACAATGCCACTTTGCGACACCACCCTCTCTGTTCCAGCTCTGAATAGACTTCACCTAAACGGCAATCATTATAAAACTAAGCAAAGCATTACAGAAACACACAGCTCCGCCTAAATACTTAAGATGCTATAGGCTGCTACTGAACATGTAGCTAGGCTACTGAAGATGGCTGTCACTGTCATATACAGTCTTGGTGTAGTCGCACATTCGTAGACTGTTAACCTACAAATGTGGTTTACAGTGGCAAAATCATTTACTACAGTTTGCAAGTATACTTTGCATCAAACAGAATTAAATTTGACGGGAAAAGCTAGCAACATTATGGCTATACGTTTTCTTCCAAATCTGTCGACCTCCTTCCTCTAGCTAAGTAACGTACCGTTAACTGGATTCAGAGGGGAAACATCCACCCTCTCTACCAGTCTTTCTCTCATACATTTCGCCAACACAACGACCACAGTCATTAGAATTACATTTGTAGCCTAAGCAGAATCTCTTACTTGTAGGGTGGTCTCCATAAGATCATGTCTGGTGGCTCACAATCCAGACCCCAGCAGGAGTAATCTTATCCGTCATTGCTAGCCCGTCTGGCTAAAACGCCGGAGACGGAGATCTCCTAGCCAGCTAGTGGCTACCACAGATCCGCCCACATATAGCTAGCTACGTGCTTTACGTAACTTCACTTTACCACGCCAGTCTGACTCTGTTCAGTCCAGCCAAGTAGATGACAGCTTCATCCAACGAGAAGAAACAGCAACAAATGCATTAGAAGGAAAAATGTAACGTTAGTCATATTACCAGTGTTATTTACGAGTTACTTTGCGACTTTAGATGAGCGCTAACGTTAGCTGGACCGGCTAGCAGCACGGAAGTCCCAGCTAGCGCTAGCGCTAACTAGCTGTTTAGAGCGAGCTAGTTTATGTTTGTTGGGGCGTCTGACCCCAACGTGAATTATGTAAATAGATAGTTGAGTGCAAGTGTCACATTCCCCATTGTTTGCCTACCTAGTGAGTGGTTTAAGGATTAATAGCATGGCGTTTTCCTTTACATGTCTCCATGAAGCAGCTGTTAGGCAGCATTTCACTTCACATGCCCCAAAACAAAGGGTGTGAGAGGTCTCCATAGTAACCTTTGTTACCCCAAAATGTAGCGCGCTTCAGGCCGACTACTAGTTTGAGCACAGTGCCACCCTGTGGACATCTTAATATAGAAACACGGGAAATCCCTATTCCACGCTTCCTACTCTCACAACGAAATTAACATCGTAATGTCTTATTTTAAATACAAATATAAGGATCAGCAAGGCAGACTTATGGTTAAAGAGCTACGTCTCAACTCAGGTTAAAGCCTGGGTTAAAACTGGCTTTAGTTAGTGTCCTTGAGCAAATCCTATTTTGTCTCGTCATAGAAGGAAAAAGCACAGGTGTAACTGGTACGGTAATATTGATGACGGCTCAATTCGGTTCAGTTGTCACAGTAAGCTATATGAGCGAGTAGGCACATTACAACAGCCCTGGAACTGGAAAACCTTGATAGCAGCAATTATTAAAGTTATTAGTACCACCTGTGTTTGACAAGTCAAAATGTTCCCTGTGAGAAAGCTCTTAAAAACTGAATCAATAGTCACTAATGGATCAGAATTCAGGTTTATTGATTACGTCACCAAATGTTTGGAAGATTACATCACAATATTATGTATAGAACCTTATAGCACTTTAATTTCTATGTATCTTACATTGAAAACTTTACAGTCTGCTTTTTTTCATTTACTGTATTTATATATATATATTTATATATTCCCTAGTTTCAGGGAAGAAAAGTAGACATCCATAGTTGCAAGGGAAGGAATGCTTCTCAAAAAATATTTAAATGCACTTTAAATAATTACATACATCCTTTTAAAAAAAAAAAAAAAAAAAAAAAAAAAGGCATGGAATAAACTGCTAAGGATCCAGGATCCAGAGATTCCAGTATCTCTGTAGATAAGAGTTTTGGTCTCGCTCCGTTCCTGAACCGTTCTGTGGTTCAACTCTGCTGTTGAATGTGACACAACACTGATGGGTGTTCCAACCATCCAGAGCAAGTTGAAACACTGGGTGGTGTGAATACATGAGCTAACTGTCGGCAACAGATGTGCAAAAGAGGGTGGGAAATGGACAACCACTGTATGTCAACTTTTAGGGCCAATTGATGGATTAGTGGAGTTTTTTTTTTTTTTTTTTTAAAGCCAGCTGTAATTCTACAGCCAGGAGGAATTGACTCAGTTTTAAGTCCTTTAGTGTAAGGCTTACTGGGTCAACACACAAAGGAATGCATGACAGAGGGAAGTAGTCTTTTAACCAATCTTTCATTGTAAACCAGCAATCATTGTGAAAAAAAAGAATCATAAAACAAATTAAAGCGAGTGGGCAAAATAAATAAGTTAAATCTCACTGACAAGGAATTCTTAAGATGACAGAACAGTTGTGTCAAGAGAGCAGAGACTTCTCAAACCAAGCCGCATTAGATCTTCGATAGTGTTGTAAGAGATGCAGATTGTTTTCACCTGCAGCTGGGAGTTTCAGTCTCTTTACCAACGGCAACAGCCCGCTACCAAATAACACAGACGTAGGAGGGAGCATAAACATTAAAGTGACGAACAATGCTTTGGGATGGGCATCGATACATGAGGGTTCAGATATTACAACGTATTTTGATTAGATCCCTAAACTCAAAACAAGTGCGAGACCGAAGGTGTCATTGTTTTCTAAACAGGCACAGTTGGCCAAGAGATTTTCGCAAAAGCCGCAAATGTAAGGTTCATCGAATTCAATGGTATTGTTCATTTGCTTTCAGTATGTAGACATACTTCTTTTGTTAAGTATTAAAAAAACAGAAAACCAAACCATCAAAATCAGATACAATATCAATAAATTATTTGTTTACAGTTCTTGTCATTACAGTTTGAGGTGAGAGTCAGGGGGATGATGAATGACAACAGTCAGCAGAGAGTGCTGGTCACAGTGCTGTTCATCCCCGAGAGAAAGAAGGGAGGAAGGACAGGGTAAAGACTTCTACAAGCTGAGTGCAGTAGAAAAGCTCAACACTTTAATACAGACTCCTGAACCGAGACGGAAAAGCTACAGCCTTTGTCGTCTTCCTCCTGACATTGCAGTCCCTCTGTAATCTCTTTCAGTCCAAAAGAGGGGGGGGGGGGGTCTCTTATTTGTCCACCTGTGATCAACTCGACAATGTCCGCCCATCATCTCCATTTCTTCACCCGAACCCTGCACCCACTCATTCTAGGACGTGGCAGTCCGGACAGGCGTCCCCTGGGGGGCAGCGATGTGGAAGACGGAGCCGATGCGCAGGAAGAAGCGCCTGAGGACGGCCCGCAGCTCGGGTATCAGGTCAAACTGCATCATTTCACACAGGTGGGGGTAGTAGCAGGAAGCATGGGGCTTGAACTGGAAACGAAGGAGAAAGTGAAAAAAATATATATAAATTAGCGCCACGATTCCACCAAGTGACACACTGGGTGTGTGCTTTAATCCCTGCTAACCAAATGTAACCAGTGTATTTGGAATATACACGACCGGGAAAGGAAGGGCGTTTGCTCTGGGTTGTGTGGGCGCTGCTGGAAAGTTCACAGCAGGTCGTTAAATGAATGTGTTGACAGGACATTTCTGTCTTCCCTTATGCATATTTTTGCTGCTTTTAAGGGCAATTTCATTGAATTACAAATTTGCATTCAGGCAAATAAAAACACAATTTGTACAACTAAGATTTGTTTTAACAACTTTCCCAAAATTCACAGCAGACCTTGCACAAGAGACTGGTGCCGGGCCAGTCCATTTCAACAATAGATCTTTTTTCACAGCAGACATGTTGACATGTGTACACACAGGTGTATTCAAAACCATTAATGTCGGCTGCATTCCACTTAGGAGAGGCCCTGGTATTGTGCATGCTGACTCACTGAAATAGCTTACTGGGACACTTGATGGAACTGAGCCGTCGTTGCTTATCAACTTCAGCTGTGCTTTTCCTACTATGACAAGTCAACATGTCTGCTGTGAAAAGGTCCATACAGTTATCGTTTTTGTCGATGCAGTGGTCAGTGTTGTACTGGCATTTTTTTGTTCTAAAGCTGGCTACATGGCGCCAACATTTCCTACTGCCATAAGATTCATGCTGGCTTTTCTGACTAAAAAAAAAATTGTATAGCTTTGTATTAAAATGCCCTGGACAGAAACCCTGAGTCATGGGCTGCCATGAATCATCAGTGAATCATGCACTCAGAGTGCATGAGTCATGATGTGCATGAGGTGACAGCTTATAAAATGATTTATAAATCACAAAAATATGAAATAAATAAATAAGGGTCACATACATACATACATAACATTTTTGACCCCCGCCCTTTTTAACTAATGGCATTTTATGGTATTTTAGCCACGCCTATCTTTATTCACAGTTGGACATATATATGAACCAGAGATTGTGTGTGTGTGCGTGTGTGTGTGTGTGTGTGTGTGTGTGCGTGCGTGTGATCCTGCCTTGTCATCGGGCAGCCGTAGCGTCCTGGTGAGCAGCAGCATCAGCAGGCTGTTCCAGGCCTCTCTGTGGCTCTCTGAGGTCAGACTGATGAAGTAGGCCAGAGCTTCACTACACACCCTGAGAGAGACCACCCAACACACACACGGAACATCACGACCAACACAACACTGATGTATCTCACTGAATAGGCAGGACTGGTTGGTCTGTACCAGAGCTGCTACTACAGTACCATTTTTATTGTTAGGTTTATAATGTTTTAATATTATAGAAAAGCAGGCCAAGGCTCCACCATCTTGAACTAAAGGACCAAAACCAGTTATTATTTAATGATTAACACCACACATACGTATTTGTGATGTACTACATGAGTCAACTGCTCCAGTGCAGCTGCTCTTTGAAAAACACAAGGTGATTTGTACCAGGCTCTAGCATGCCAATATATTGTACAAAATACACACGCAGCATACAGTTCATAAATATATAATGAAGTACGAGCCATGTGTTAAAACAGCTCACTCAACACAGAACAAACCGTGCTGCACTTTTCCATGTGACACAGTTGGTGCTTATTTATCCAAGGTTTAACGTTTAACCAGGCAATAACAAACTATTAACAGTTGTGAAGAATAACTATGTTTTTGTTTTTTTTAACAATGCATTCTCTGTCTGTTAGATTGGTTAACAAATATATTTATAATGGATGTGTCTTAGGTCTGTGAAATGAAAGGTGCTGTAGGTAGGATTGTGAAGATCCAGGACTTAGCCCAAAAATTTGAACATTGACAACTTCTCAGTCCCTCCCCCCTTTCTGCTGCAGCCCAAAACGTTCTCCTAAGCCCCTCCCCCCACAAGGGAGAATTAATGCGTGTGCATGAGCAGTGATTGACACGCAGTTAGACCCCCCCCCCGGCCCTGATTGGTGCATCTGAACAGGGAGCTGTGGATTTTTGCAAATCACACTACAGGCTGTAGGTGGTGCCAGAGGAGCCGGATTTTTTTTAAATGACCTGCTTCATGTAGTTCTACTGGAACATAGGGTCAGTTTCAGCAAATATGACAGAAAGTTAGTTTTATAAGGCTTAACTACTGCACCTTTATTATTTTTAATCGTGATTTCAGCCACAATCACAAAATCAATGTAACTGAGAAAAACAATTATCTTGCACATTACGTTTTGCAAGTAAACTCTTGTCTTGTGTTCTGAATGACACATGCACATTCACCCCTCCCAAAGGTTAAACTCACTCAGCCAGCATTTGAATATATTTAAGGGGAATTCAAAAAGTTCAACGGGAAAAGTATCAAGGGAAATTTCGCAGTTCAAGGCGTTTTCACAGTTTATTTTTTAACTGTTTTCCAAGTTCAATAATTGCAACATCTTTCCAAAAGTCAATGAGTGATCATGTTAAGTAATCGTGATTTCAATATTGACCTAAATAATTGTGATTATGACTTACTCCATAATCGAGCAGCCCTAACGTGTCTTATTTGATATTGTATATTTTTCTTTATTGTCAACAAATCCCACAAAAAGACCAACCGCATTGTTGTACTCACAGCAGCAGGCGTGTCTGGATATCAGGCCATGAGTCCTGCAGCTGAAGGTCAGAGTACATCCTGAACAAGATTCTCAGGCTGCAGGCAAGACTGCTGGTCTCCTGCTTCAACAAGTTGGGCTTGGATTTCCCTTTAAAGCCTGAAGGCAAAGGAGAGACAATCATTGGTATCATTGCATTGCCTAGTGGTTAAGACATACAGTGAGGAAAATAAGTATTTGAACACCCTGCTATTTTGCAAGTTCTCCCACTTGGAAATCATGGAGGGGTCTGAAATTGTCATCGTAGGTGCATGTCCACTGTGAGAGACATAATCTAAAAAAAAAAAAAATCCAGAAATTACGATGTATGATTTTTTAACTATTTATTTGTATGATACAGCTGCAAATAAGTATTTCAACACCTGTCTATCAGCTAGAATTCTGACCCTCAAAGACCTGTTAGTCTGCCTTTAAAATGTCCACCTCCACTCCATTTATTATCCTAAATTAGATGCACTTGTTTGAGGTCGTTAGCTGCATAAAGACACCTGTCCACCCCATACAATCAGTAAGAATCCAACTACTAACATGGCCAAGACCAAAGAGCTGTCCAAAGACACTAGAGACAAAATTGTACACCTCCACAAGGCTGGAAAGGGCTACGGGGAAATTGCCAAGCAGCTTGGTGAAAAAAGGTCCACTGTTGGAGCAATCATTAGAAAATGAAAGAAGCTAAACATGACTGTCAATCTCCCTCGGACTGGGACTCCATGCAAGATCTCACCTCGTGGGGTCTCAATGATCCTAAGAAAGGTGAGAAATCAGCCCAGGACTACACGGGAGGAGCTGGTCAATGACCTGAAAAGAGCTGGGACCACCGTTTCCAAGGTTACTGTTGGTAATACACTAAGACGTCATGGTTTGAAATCATACATGGCACGGAAGGTTCCCCTGCTTAAACCAGCACATGTCAAGGCCCGTCTTAAGTTTGCCAATGACCATTTGGATGATCCAGAGGAGTCATGGGAGAAAGTCATGTGGTCAGATGAGACCAAAATAGAACTTTTTGGTCATAATTCCACTAACCGTGTTTGGAGGAAGAAGAATGATGAGTACCATCCCAAGAACACCATCCCTACTGTGAAGCATGGGGGTGGTAGCATCATGCTTTGGGGGTGTTTTTCTGCACATGGGACAGGGCGACTGCACTGTATTAAGGAGAGGATGACCGGGGCCATGTATTGCGAGATTTTGGGGAACAACCTCCTTTCCTCAGTTAGAGCATTGAAGATGGGTCGAGGCTGGGTCTTCCAACATGACAATGACCCGAAGCACACAGCCAGGATAACCAAGGAGTGGCTCTGTAAGAAGCATATCAAGGTTCTGGCGTGGCCTAGCCAGTCTCCAGACCTAAACCCAATAGAGAATCTTTGGAGGGAGCTCAAACTCCGTGTTTCTCAGCGACAGCCCAGAAACCTGACTGATCTAGAGAAGATCTGTGTGGAGGAGTGGGCCAAACTCCCTCCTGCAGTGTGTGCAAACCTGGTGAAAAACTACAGGAAACGTTTGACCTCTGTAATTGCAAACAAAGGCTACTGTACCAAATATTAACATTGATTTTCTCAGGTGTTCAAATACTTATTTGCAGCTGTATCATACAAATAAATAGTTAAAAAAATCATACATTGTGATTTCTGGATTTTTGTTTTTAGATTATGTCTCTCACAGTGGACATGCACCTACGATGACAATTTCAGACCCCTCCATGATTTCCAAGTGGGAGAACCTGCAAAATAGCAGGGTGTTCAAATACTTATTTTCCTCACTGTATAACTGAAAGGTCCCTGGTTTGATTCTGGCCTTTGTTGCATGACATCGCCCTCTCTCCCCTCATTACCTTTCTATAACTCCACGTCTATCAAAAAAAAAAAAAAAAAACAGAGACAAAACAATAATTTTTGGATGGCGTTGGGGTTTAAGGCAGTGACAAAGAACCACAATGTCTCCTGGTCCGAGTCTGGCCAGGGACCTTTGTTGGATGTCATTTTCTCTGTCTCCCCTTATGATATTCTCATCTCTCCACTGTCAGAAGAAAATGACCCAAGAATGCTTAAAAAAAAAACAGAAGAAGGGCTGAATGAGTGTAGGGATCTAGAAAAAGATCTTATTTTCAGTGTGACTGCCTGGCCTGAATACTCACACAGCACAAAGAAAAGATTCTCTCAGCAGAGAGGTCACCCGACAGTTGAAAGTGTTCAGGTTCAATAATCGAGGCAACAACACAGTATCCTGCTGAACGTTTGTGATACAGACTTTGAATTAGAGCACTAAATACACATTTTAGATTACTCTGCAATAGTAATAACTTTAGAATTAGGATTACCTGTTAAGCCTCATTAAAGACTTTTTCAGGCGGTGAGGTTAAACAATATATTATAAGACATTGTAAAGCTGTTTGACAACAGAAAGACGGTCTCATAACTTTGACATGTTACTCTGTCACATATATAGAACAAAGTGCAAAAGATAGGAATACAATACTGAGCTATCATAGGAGGACTTTTTACTTTCCATTTACCTGCCCTCCAGAGTGCTGTCCTCTGTTCGTTGTTGGAGTTGAAGTCCTTGGCGAAGGTGTGCGACTCCAGCAGACAGTCCAGCAGCTTGAAGAGGTGTGCAGAGGTCATGTGTCTGTACATACCTTGATCGGAACCCGCCTCGCCTGCCTCAGCCTCCGACTCTTCCAGAGCATCTCGCTGACGGGAGGACAGTATTTCACAACTTTAACGAAGCATATCCAACAATTTAAGATTACACAGGGCGTTTTGCTCGCTGCTTTGCGTTGCTGAGCGCCACGCTTTTTGCCGGAGCACCATGAACGCCTCGAGTTTATAAAAAAACGTCATCCCAGAGTGGAAAAGCGTCCAACGTCATTATCTTCACAGAAAAAGAACGGTTGACTGAGGACTGGTGATTCGATGGTTGCCTTACAAGAATAACAAAAAGACGCAACTGGTCTGATCGGAGCACACACACACACACACACACACACACACACACACACACACACACACACACACACACACACACACACACACACACACACACACACACACACTCTGATCGCAGCCTTAGTGTGTTTAGGCCTGATCTAACATTTGATCAAAGTTTAAGAGCGATATATGAGCTTTGTTCCTCTATTTCACACTTTCAACTTCACTCAAATATTAATGAAAAATGTGATCACAAAATAAAGCAATGTTGAGATAAAACATTCCATATAGTAGCTGTTGTAACTTACCTGTGCAGCAGCCATGTTCTCAGCATCCTCCTTCTTGCTGGTTGATGGGTAAAAGACAATGTTGTCTACGGTCTGGATTAGTTCAAGCTGTACCACGCATTTAATCAGCAGCCCTGCAAACAGCTTCTGGTCTGAAACTCCTGTAGAACAGAAAGATACGAGTGGTGTAGAGAATTTAGAGGGATGGTTCACCTTAAAATTAAAATGAACTGTACCTTTAAAAAGGTAAACTGACTTGAAGCGGGTCAAAATACATCAATGTCAATTCTACAGTGTGTGTGTGTGTGTGTGTGTGTGTGTGTGTTGTACTCACTAGCATTGGACTTGCCCTTCCAGGTGTCGTCGCTGGACATCTGGCTGTGTCCTCTCTCAGACATAGCTCTGTCGTAGCTGCTCTGGGACAGGTTGTCAAAATCTGCATCCTGGAGACAAACGGCAACAAACATCATGGATGTTCACAGGTTAGTGTCATACTTCTGATATGGTGGGAAGGTTGACAGGGAACAGGAACAGTACTTTCACTGGCTAAAAGCAGCTTATCATTTTTGAAGCATCTGCTGAGCTGCTGTTGTACATACTGTAATTTCTGTTAAGTCATATGAGTGTATTTGTTTATTTTCTTACAAAATGTTTTCCATCTGTGGTTTCCTCTTCCTGTCCAGCTGGTCGCCAAGTCAACAAACTGAAAAGCAAACAGAATGGCAGATCAGGAATCAGTTGTTGTGATCACATCCTGCCACAGAAGCGCAATAACCTTACAAATTGTTTCCGATTATTGTTGCCCGAACTACTCATTGTACTTCCGCATACGCACTCAAAGATTATAGAAGCGGATTGAGAGACAGCCGTTCCTCTCTCTGTAAAACCAGGCAGCGCTGATCAAATATAAACCAAGATTCTGTTGCTGCATTTCTCACCTACATTTTTTTCAGAAACATATTTTAGCTTACCGTTTAATTTCAATACCAGATTGTTTGTTACCAGCCGGCCGCCATAATAATTCTGTGACGTGCTCGCATTACGTCACCCACCAGCGCGAGCGTTTATTGGTCCAGTGTGGCGTAGTGCATTCTGGTAGTTGTAGGTTTTCTACCTTTTAAGAGAAAGGGAACAGCCCCTTTTCTCTGTAGCAACGATTTAAAACGTTTGTGCCATTCTACTGCAGAGACAGCCCAGTTTTATGAAGACTCTTTACAGCAGTAAAATAGTTCTTCAAGTCTTAAGACAATAAAGTCTCTTATCTTCCCTCTGAGGTGCTTTCTTTGTCTAGCCAACTGTATGTTTAGTTTTAAAAACGGTAACGATTACTTAAATAACAAACTGACTGAACGAACTCTGTCGTCGAGACGTTCACGTGCAGTTTCAGTAACATTTTGAGCTGATTGAATTGAAATTATAAATGACTTGATCTCCAGCTGAAAGTACCGTCGGTTCAGGACTTACGCGTGAGGGCTGGTGTTTTGGAAGATTTCCAGCATGCAGGAGCAGGTGATGTTCCAGACCTCAGGGCTGAACTTCTCCCCGTTCAGAATCACCAGGTTCTCCAGACAGTTAGTCCCCGACCGAGCCAGCTGCTCGTTGTCTGTACGAGAAAGGTAATGACTGTAAAGCACATCTGACACAAATACTCACAAGAACCTCACACTAAAACGTTTTCAAATGGATAACTTTTGCTACTTTTACGCCTCGTGACCACGAGCGGAAACGAAGACTTTTGGAAACGAGGACGTAGACACCCACGTCAGTCAGTGTCATCAGCTAGCCAGGCCCTCTGCCTTATGAGCAGGATCTGCTCTTTGTGTGGACAGATGAGTATTATGAGTGTTCTGCTATACCCATCTAAATAAATCAGAACGCCCACCTTGCCTGACACACCACTGTAGCTGTGTGAAAATGTCAACCAGCAGGACTTCACTGAGAGGCTCATAAAACTGGGTGAACACGTCACAGATGGCATACAGAGCATGGTTACAAGTTGTCGTCATCCACTCGTGTTTCTGGAGGCAAACAAAAGACAAACATTGGCAGATGTGTTAGCAGGTTTTTTTTTTTTTTTTTAATTCCCCATTTAATTCTCTACGTGTATACAACTTAATAACAGTTTTAAGGTCTTCTGCTTCTACAAATCCCAAAAGAGGACATCCTTCAAATATGTATGTAGCTTGTCAAAACATGAACTACAACATGGGACTTGACGGCCTGCTACTAGTGACTTCTGACCTCTGTCTGCTGCTCGGGGAGCTTCATGTTGTCAAAGATGCGGAAGACGATCCTGAAGAGGTCATGCCACCAATGCTTCTCGAAGGTTTGACCGTAGCTCTTCATGATCTCAAACATGACTGTGAGACCTCTGTCAGAAGAAAGACAAGCAGTTGACACGTCAGTCTTGTGACTTCACAGCTCTGCATCCAGCCTAACAAAGAGTGTGTAATATGTAGGGTTGGGTACTGAAACGCAGTGCCATTAGGGCACCGGTTCCGACATAAACGGTAGTAACGAGACCGAATAAGAACGAAAATTTCGGTGCCTGACTTTTTTTTTTTTCCAGAAGCATCGCTGCACGGGACGCTACGTTACCGTTAGCTAGTAGCTGGATTAAACACAACGGTTACAATGGTGACAGCTTACGTCAAGCGGTGTAAAGTGTGACTGTGTTTCCCTGTAGAGGATTCCAACACCGGGACGTAACAGTCTGACTGCAGCTGCTGCCGTTGTCGGAAAAACAACACAGACGGTGCATTCACTTGAAACTCGCCAGCCTTGTGGTGCATTTTAAGTTATTGTAAAATACCCTTTTCCCATCTGGTGCTTGTTTTTGTCGTTTACCAGCAATTTACTGGTGAAATAAGTCATTGTCATAAGTTACTGTTATTACATCATTAATCAATCATTTCATTTTGACCATATGGGCCTTGGCAATAAACAAGCCGTTCTTTAATGTCGCCAACTGTCGTTTTGTGCTCCTTTGTTATATTTTATATAATACACATTATAAATATTATATATTTTGGTTCAGGCACCGGCTCAGGCACCGTTAAGGCACCGTCATTGTTTTAAAAGAATTGTTTTAGCACCGGTATTGGAAATAACCCAAATGATACCCAACCCTAGTAATATGGGATCACTAGCACAACAACATGAGTGAGAGGCATTAATCCTGCTTCCTTTCACTGTGCTGCTGTCATCTTTTCAAGTGCTACATATTTATTCTTAATTCAATTAGTCCTCCATGCTTGTTTAAACATTGATGAATGAATAGGGTTATATTTTCAATTAAGTCTGTAAGTGATGTAGCAGACATGGTCTTTGTTCTTGTGATTCGGAGCGGCGTGGACCACTATGGAAATACACTCTGTTAACTATATCGTTAGTATCCGTTATGCTGCTTTTTTGTGTTAGATCATATTTTGTTTGTTTACTTTATTTCTTTTCATATGTTTTGTCTTTGTAACAAATCGGGGCAGGTGAAGCCTAAGGGAAGGACAAATCACTGTAGCTGAAAGGTGAAGCTAAAAGTGCGCAAAAAAATGTAAACTAGAGTCCCCCACAGTGAAATGATAGTTCGAGTTACACTCCACGCGGAGCCGTTTTTCTACCTGGTCCGGACATCTAGCTTGCAGCGGTTGATGATACAAGAGAGCTCAAACAGAATGGGAAACCAGCCGCGAACCCACACCCGATCACCGGGGGCAACATTCATGTCATCACTGGTGTATTCCCTCAGGGCCTGGACAGGGACACATGAAGTGTAATACTACATCATTCTTTTTTTTTTAAGAAACTATATAGTGCTGCTTGCAAATGATAGATACATGCCATTAACCATTTATCTTGTCACACAATTGTCATTTCATTGAACCGGTGTAGTAACATTTCAGGTGTTCCGACCTGTGGCCTTTCTGAGACGTATTTAGCGCAGTGTCGTATGAGTCTGATAGCCTCCATGCTGGTGTCAGGAAAAGCTGCGTTGCACACAAACTCAGACAGGCACTTCACTGCATCTTGGAACGAATCAATAGCAGCTGCAAAGTGCTGCTGGAAGGTGTTCACTGAGGAAAGAGTGATGAAGAGAGGGAAAGAAAATAAGAAAAAAAAAAAATTGATTTGGTTGGTTTTGGAGATCTTAAATCTTCCCTGCCATTAATTCTCACACTCTTATAAAAATCCATCACGCTGTCAGCTAAGCAGTTTGACACAACACAACCTCTGTCACTTGTTTCTTTTAATAACCAGATCCAAAATGGCTGCCCTGAGGAAAGAGCTGCAGTCATACTCACTGACAATGTGCCCAGTGGTCTGGAAGGCAAGCTCCACTATGGTCTCATCGTGGTCAGAGGCTGCCTGGTGAAACACTGAGAAGATGTTCTTCCAACCTGAACGGATGTTGGCCGCCTGGGAGTTCACCATCTGAGCCACACACCTGATCACCATGTCTCTTATAGTGGGGGACCTGGAGGGGGGGGGGGGGGGGGGGGGGGGGGGGGGGCGTGTGACTGTTAATATGGTGCAATGCTGTGAAAAACACTCTTTATATCAACTGTATACTGTGTGTATATATATATATATATATATATATATATATATATATATATATATATATATATATATATATATATATATATATATACACACACACACACATATACATACATACACATTTTTTTTTAGGCTTTTATTTGACAAGACAGATGAAGACATGAAAGGGGAGAGAGAGGGGTAAAGACATGCAGCAAAGGGCCGAGGTCGGAGTCGAACCCCGCACCGCTGCGTCGAGGACTAAACCTCTACATATGTGTGCCCGCTATACCAACTGAGCTATCTGGGCGCGTCAAAGTTAAATTTAAGACCGTTTTAATAACACCTAGGATGAAATTTAAGGCCAACCTTACGGCCATATGATGGAAAATAAGTAACTATTTACAAAGTAATGTTACCTGAATTTAACAAAACATTTTTTTGAGGTGCGTTTGTAAATATCTGTCACATTTCAAGCTCTAATTCTAATCAAACTAAAAATGTAAAATAAAGTAAATTTAAAACCTTACCCACACAAAATATGTATTTATATTACGGTATTTATTTAATCCTACAAAAGGACAAAAACAAAACGTAAGACCTTTGTAAACTACATCTAATACTTTTAAGGCCTTATTTTTAGAATATTAAGACCCCGGGAGTACCCTGTGTATACAACCCATTTGTGCTCCACTATTCCTAACCATTCCTATTACCCTGTAGCAATTTATTATAAATATACATAGGCCACTTTTAGAAAGTACAGTCTCCCATCCGGCAATATATTACCTGTTCTTTTTCATGATGTGCTCAAAAGGCCTGAGGAAGTCTTTCTGGAAGCGAAAGTTGGCCAGCTCTCCTTTCTCCAAGAACTTCATGGAGAGCTGCCTCAGCGAGTCCACAGCAAAGATGGCTACATCCTCATTGGGGTTACAGCCCACCTGGAGAAAGACACAACAGTCAGGAGCGGAGCTCAGCGATGCATTCAATTTAGTTTACTAAAATAATCAAGACGAACTGTTTCTTTCCAAGACAGTTTGGTCCGTATGTGTACTGTATACTCTAATTTAATTGAACTAATTAACAGTTATTGATTATTTTTTTTCGGGCCACTTGGGGGCAGCGCAGCAGGCTGTAAACAACACTGACATATACTGTATATAGTTGATACAGAGCAACATTAGCATTCATCTAGAGATGCGTTTCTGGCCACTTACAAATAAGTCTAATATTCACTGACTGTATAAATGATCATATAGTGATAGATCTAAAATAGCTTTATTGAGCCACTATTCCCTCCATGTTTGGATCTTCTATTTTATCTACTATGCATCTGTATTTTCAGTGACATGGTAAATGAAAAGCTCAGTAAAAAAGGACAATTTCAGTGAAATCCTTTCTTTTAGGGGAATGGGATAGACTTTATCTTGTGTATATTCTTAGGACAAAACAGGCCCCACCTTAGTACATTAAAATAAATGACAATGTCTTGCATACAAACAGCCTGTCTACACATAATTAACGAGCCTTCTTATCTACCTAAAGTGGTAATAAATCCTCAAAGGAGGCAATACAGGACAAAACTAAGTGCACAGAACAGCAGGGAGTCCCACCACCCCTCACTAAGGCACATGGGACTGTAGCTCACACTTTATTTTCTGCTTTTTGTTACTGACCTTGTTGAAGTGGTCTCCTATGACCTGCCAAATTCGAGACCACTGCAGCCTGATGCGGTTCATGTTATAGTAGGAGATTTCCACAATCTTTTGCAAGCTGAACATCCTCGCCTGGTGTGCTGAGGCCAGCTCATCCATGGACACCGCACACAGCCACCGCACAAAGTCCACTGGATACCATTAAACAGCAACACACGATAAATAACGTCTCTTTCTTTGTAACGTACACAAACAGAGATATTGTAGGCCACACTCACCAATTGCATTTCCATCTAGCCTGGTTGAACCAGTGAAGATCCTGCAAATATAAAATCAGCGTTAGTACCTGTAGGCAATAGAAACCTTCATTCGTCATAAGGAGGCCATATATAGATCATGCATTTATTATGTTATTATTAATGTCCTGTATCGGATTACTTTTAGGGGCATTTTGTCTTACCTGTCCACAGCTACCACCACACTCTGAGAGCTGGTCTCTCCTACTGACTCCTGGATGTGAGCCATCTGTCTCTTGTCTTGACTTCCCACCAGGTTACCTTCACCATTAAACACATTTAACACAAGCTAACGTATACAGTCAGGCATCACGACTTTTAACAGCACAGTGAAAAAAGTATTAATTAGGCATGCATGCATATGTGCCGTTATATCTAATTGTTATTTTCACAAAGAAATACATTGTTTTGACATTAAACAATAGCTTCTTTGAAGTTAATATTGGATATTCAGTGGCTTGAAAGTTAACACCGGCTATTACTGTAGAAGCACAACAGTAACTTGTAGTTTTGATGAGAATCCTCAAGATAGAGACAACTTAGCAGATGGTGTGTGTGTGTGTGTGTGTGTGTGTGTGTGTGTGTGTGTGTGTGTGTGTGTGTGTGTGTGTGTGTGTGTGTGTGTGTGTGTGTGCGTGCGTCTTACCCAGGCCCAGGGGCATGAACTCCTCTGTGCCAGAGGGTAAGCCCTTGATGCCAGCCTCCTTGTCCCGGACCACCCCTGAGATGTAGCGCGTCTTTACCCCTGTGCCGATCAACTGGGCGAGCTCCAGCTGACTGATGCACCTCAAGATCTACAACACAAATAACGTCTAGGGGTTTTATGTTTTATTCATTTTTGAATAGATACGATGACCTGAGAACAGTTTTGATCCAGTTTATATGAAAAATATATCCTTAATAGTGATCATACATTTGCACTTTTATTATTCAACTCTTAAAAGGTTGAGGCATTTTCCTTGGGATGCAAAAATAGAATTTACCAGGGCCCCTATTTATCAAGCATCTCACAATCTATCTTTTGTGCTGAAAGTTGACCAAAGATTAAAAGCACTAAAAGTTATTTACGAAGCTTCCTACACTGAGAATGACTACTCCAAGGAGAGTACGCCATCACCATTTTAAGACACTCACAAAGTAGAAATGATGATGATGTATTGTAGCTCTCCGACAGTGGCACTTTAAAATATTCCGTTTTTAGAATCAAAATGCAAGAAAAGTGACTTCTTTTTACGTTTGTCTCATGTTTATAGGCAAATATAAGTGACTAAGCTATCTCAGTTACATATGAAAAACTATGCCCCAAAATAAATCTCCTAAATCATATTTACCAATCCATTGGCAAAAGGCTGTAAGTAAACACTGGCAAGATCAAATTCAAACTGAACATCCATGAAGGGAGGATATATTGCAGTGCTGTTGTATTAGACTGCATTCGTTTGTTCTACGTGTATCGAACAAATTGGCAGCTGAGTGCATGTGCAAGTTATCTGAAGTCCATCACTGTATCCATCAGTTATTTCTGAGATTCAATAATATGTTTTCCCTGTGCTACTACTGCTCATAACTCCTGTTAATAGGGAGTCACCTCATGCCAGGAGTTGCCCAGGTAGTTTCCGTCCGTGTGGGCTACAGTGATCAGGGTCTTGATGGTGTCAATGTTCTTCTGCTTCATCTCTGTGATGCTGGAACTGGCCGTCAGCAGGGTGAATCTGGCCAAGGCTTGGACGTATGCGTCTCGCTCCAACTACAGACAGGGAGGCCAGTCACTACACAGTCACAGTTTCATGCCGTTTTAAACACTGATAACACTGAGCCAATGTCATGTTCACGTGATATAATAATGTAATATAAACATCAGGCTTAATGCGTGTGGAAAAGATCATTAGACCTGCATGCTGAAGATGCAGGCGATCCGGATGGCACATCGAATGCCCTCCAGACACAGTGAAGCCACCTCTGGGTCGTCACAGTCCTGTAGTCCCACGCTGAACGCTGCTAGCAAAGGGGTCCACGCCAGCTACAACATACACAAATTATCGGCATGTGTACATTTCTAAAAAGGTAGGCAAACCACTATATTGGTGCAAGAGTTTGCCTCTCTGGTTATAATATACATTCCACTGTTCAAAGATCTGGATTGTCTGGAGTAAAAAGTAGCACCTTGAACATGGGCCTGACATGCTCCAGGTGTGTAGCGCTGAAGAAGGGAGCCTGAGCGTGGCTGACAGCCTCCATCAGAGCTTTAGCGGTCTTGGCCATCTGCTCCATCTCCATGTTGTACAGCAGACGCCGCTGCTTCTCACTGGGTACACCTGCAGGGAGGAGGACATACATGTTTCTGTTGTTTTTCAGCAAAGAGTGAATAGTGTCAGGGAGATCCTGAGCCTAGAGGACACCACTGTGATACATCCCTAATCGGTTGTCTCTCTTTTTCTTTTTACCAGCCAGTGTGGGACAGAAGCAAACTTCAGAGAAAACTTTTATTTCAGTGAGTAATCCTGACAGAATGAATGGAGACTAGTACTCACTCTGCTTGGTGGACTTTGGGGTGATTGAGTACTCTTTGCTCTCCTTCATGGCAATCTTCTTGCCTGCGATCTCATCGTAAATGGAAGATAGATACTCTTCAGGGAGGTCCTTACTGTCGTTAATACCACGATTCATCTTGATGTACTGCTCCTTTGTCATCTTGTTCTTCACCTACATAAATGAAGAGGATCGAGAAAGGCAGTTGGAGTGATTCATTAAAAAAAAGGGAGGAAATTGGGAGTGTAGGAATAAGGGACACGGTGGAAAACATTTCCTGCCGAGCTATTCAAGCATTGCCTATTTTAAAATTTAAAAAAAAAAACACAAATAAGCTGCCTAATGTCTTGCCATAATCAGGTGTTAGCTTCTATCATGGTTTGGTCTTTATACACCGGGGGAGATTTACTAAGCCTGCTGCAAATTACTGCCAGGGCAAAAACATTTTGTTTCACTGCAGTATTATGCAGGGTCATTACTAAACTGCAGACATGAATGAACCCAGCCATAGTTCACCTGATTTGCTAATTTGATGCACACTGCACATGTCTGGGCAAGGCAAGGCAGCTTTATTTTTATAGCACATTTCAGCAACAGGGCAATTCAAAGTGCTTTACATAAAAACGATGATAAAAATTAAAAACGGATGAAATAAGAGAATAAAAGTTACAGTGCAGTATAATAAATTAAACATTAAAGAGCAGTTAAAAACAGTTAAAAATAGAAAAGCAGATAAAATACGAGATTTTAGGCTGCTAGTATGGGACAACGTATAAGCCGTTGCTCTATACACGTAATCCACCCGCAATCCTTGCCATTCCCAGAACGGGCCGGTCCCACAGGTCTTATTTTAATTCTCTTTATATGCTTATATAGATTGCCATACACTTTCAACAATGCAACTTCAGTATAACAAATGAACAATGATTTAAAGAAAGGCAACATCACAAAGAAAGGTCTTCAGCCTTGATTTAAAAGAACTGAGAGTTGCTGCGGACCTGCAGTTTTCTGGGAGTTTGTTCCAGATACGTGGAGCATAAAAACTCAACGCTGCTTCTCCCGGTTTAGTTCTGACTCTGGTGACAACAAGCAGACCTGTCCCAAGCGACCTGAGAGGGTCTGGGAAGCAGTGGAGCAAAAATAAAAATCTAATGTGGGGGAGGTTTAAGTTTGAACTCTTTTGACTGTATTGTTTCTGTAAAAATAAAAAATATAATAGGCCAACTTAATAAGTATTACAGGCTATCATATCACACTGGTCTGGATCAGTTATGAAACAGAAGCTGAAGGCAGAAAGCTACTGAGGGAAACAGGCAGGTACAATTGTGTGGAGGAAAATAAAAACTGTTGCTGCTGCTCTTTTGTCTTGCGTTGTGCTGAGGTGTGGTTATGCATGTATGCATGTTTATTTTAATTTACTGCAAAAAAAAAGTCCTTACTGCTGTCAAAGTGTTTTCATTGTCTCATCGTGTGTGTGTGTGTGTGTGTGTGTGTGTGTGTGTGTCTCTCTCTCTCTCTCACTTCCCCCCCATGGCTATCGTCTGTGTGTGTGTCTCACAGTGCGCCATATTTTACACCTGCTTTTCCCAGACTGTAAATTTCAGATGCAAGAAAGACGAGATACAGTTGCACCCTGGATGATACAGCGGCCCACATATAGAGATCATGGTGATGATGGTGACAGGACATAAAACAGTCCACAGTTCTAACCTGAGGACTGTGCAGGTCTGTGGTGAGCATAATGATGGAGTATGCCAGCACGTAGGCAGTATCTGCACTGGCAAACAGAGTCTGGCTGCAAAAGAGAACACATATCAGTGCAACGGTTAGCCATTTGTTTTCTTTTTAATTAAACAGAAACTTCTGTGACTAAAAATAAAAAAGACCTATCTCTGGTCATTTGAGGCCGAT
The DNA here is from genome assembly GCA_023566125.1 of Zingel zingel. NCBI lineage: Eukaryota > Metazoa > Chordata > Actinopteri > Perciformes > Percidae > Zingel > Zingel zingel. The sequence continues at coordinate 6,570,652 of CM042318.1, forward strand.
TCATGGTTGCGCGGAGGCTCCACGCAGAGCTTTGGCTGTAGCCTACGTAAGCGGCCTAAAGTTTATACTTGTGCGTTGGTGTGTGCGTCAATCTCTAAGCAAATAGCACGGCCATAGCAAGGCTAGCATGTGTGTGTGCATGGGGAGTGTGTAGTAGAGCGAGTGAGAGTGTGACGGGGATTAGCTTGGGAGCGAGGACGCTAGAGAGGCATAGCGGGGGAAACCAAGTGTCTCCCCTGCGCTTTCTGACCACGGTGGGAAATCTGTAGAAAGTTAACCTTCTCCTTGATTTCATGTTGTCTCCATGTTGTTTATGGAGAAGAAGAACCCAAGAATGATTAGGGGGAAATGCAACGCTACCAAGCCACAGCCGAGCAGCGTGCGTCGCGGCGACGTGTAGTTAATTTTTTTTAAGAGGTGCACGTCAGGCTTTGGCATAGGGTTTGTATCTCCACGTACCTGCATACGTACCCACGCCGTCGATTTAACGCAGAACCGTAAATCAGCCTTTATATTTCAAAAGGAAATGGGTCTTACCCCTGGTTGCACTCCAAGTATCGAGCAGCAAACTTCTCCATCAGCCTGTCAATCTTCTGGGCCTCACCAGGCAGCCTGAAGCCTTCCAGGAACGCTCGGAGTGCCGAGACAAAGTCCCGCCCACAGAAGTCCAACTGGTCCACATAACTGTACATCACTTCTTTGTTGAACTTGATGTTCTCGCCCACGAACTCTCCCACCTGGGTCTGTGGGTGCAGAGGTAAAGCAGTTGGAGGATTGCGAACGTGAATAAACAGTTTTGTTCATTGAGAACACACAGAGCGCTGTATATTTTAAGTTTGTGCAATCCCTCACAGTGTCCAGTCGGTCCTCCTGGTGTAGGAACTGGGCGATGTCCTCGGCTGTGGAACCCAGCATGCCCTGGTCCTGCAGGTACTGGATACCTCGCTTCGGTTTCTTGTTGAAACTGGGTAGAGAAAAGAGGAAGACATCAATGCTCATCTTTCCTAAACAACAACGAAAAGCATTAAGTATAAAGGTGAAAATAGTCCACTATGTTGGACTGTTCCATTGATAAAGGCTAATCCTAAGTGACCCTAACCAGGTTGAGGAAAAAAAGGGCTCACAGTTCGATGCCGTGCTCGATGATGTCCTTCTGCTGTTTGATAACCTCGTACTGCTCCGGATGGTCTGCCTGGGAAACCGCTGCGATGGAGGAGACGGTGGAGTCTAGCGAACTGACGCTGTCTCGACGCCCTGCCAGTGGATCTGGGAGCTTCAGCTCTCCTCCCTCACTATCTGATGGATGCTCCTGGCCTGCAAAAAATAATGATATGTTTGGACTTCCCCCGCTCTCCTTTGCATTCTTCCCATATTTACTGTACACTACACACTTACCAAGGTTAGCCTGAAAGTTTGGATTGACATACATGTCTTTGCTCCACTCCACCATACATTTGAGGATGGACACCAGGCACTCCAAACCCTTTTTACGTAGGCTCAGCTCCTGTGGATTAATATAGAACCACCCTGTTCATTTACACAGTCACACACATTCACATACATCATGTTTCACACAAAACATGACGTATGAAACTAAAAAGAGTCCTGCCTCACCCTTGGTGACATTACAACTAGGTTGCTTATAGTTTTAGAGATATGTTTATTGAACAATTTAATATCTACGATTTAAATTATAAATATGAAACACTGAGAAGCCATTGTCTGTCCTTGACCAGAAAGCCTATTTTTCATTTTTCTTTTTTAAACTTGTGCTCCTATGTTGATCCTTACAATATGCAACACTGGATCCCTGAGAGTACGTGTACCTGCAGAGGAGTCATCCCCAGCTCCTGACCACTCCTGCCCTGAGCGATCTTAGACAGGTCGTTGACAAGGCGCTCAAAGATGTTGGCTGCATTCAAGTCGCAGTCATAGTTCACGTAGATGTCAACCACACACTGGGCATCTGGGGGTGGGGTGGAAGGTATAACAAATACTTTTCAAATTGTATTCAGTAAAATGTATTTCTTAAGACTCAACAATACAATAATGACTTGACTTGCAGCACTTCTCATATCCATGCTGAGGGATTTCCTGCATAGACAGTTGTTGAGATTATTCTCATGTCAGATTGGTGTATAGAAAAGATCTTAAAGTGTTGGAAAATAATCCTCATACAACCACAGTTGTCTCCCTCCTCATATTTACAACTTTCATTCATGTAAAGTGCGTGGATGAATAAATGAGCCAACATCTTGGTATTCTATGCTTGTGCAGTGTCAGACATTACAAAACAATGTGTTTAGATTGGCAAAGAGAGAACAGGCGATCTTCCTGCGTACTCAGAAAACTAAAATTGATCGGTGATGCAGCCTGTAAGAAAACAGAAAACACTCTTCTTCCATCACATCAGTTGCCAAATATGGCACAAGCTTTTAGCTCTTTTCATAAATGTCCTGTCATATCTAAAATAAAGTCGTAAGCAACATTAACATAAGTACCCTATGTCTAAATGATAAAAAGCCATCACTTTAACCGCTTGATGTACTGTACTCCATGTCTGCATGGCTTTTAGTTTGACTGTGTATGTCAAATTCTTCAGTTATAAGTTGAGAAAAGCCTGTGTCAGTGGATTTGTACCTGCACAGATGCGTGTTAGTGTCTGGATAACCATCCACTTGTGCTCAAAGGAGCTGGTCGATGTCTCCAGGATGGTCAGAAAGATCTCCCGGAAAAACACCTGAGACAAGGTGGACGACAGGAGATAGAAGTCAAGAGATTAAGTGACTCTTTAATCAAACAAGCAGGTACATCAGGCACATTTTCCAGTTCAGTTATAGCTATGCCAGACAAATGACACAGATGAGACAGTCTGTACCTCAATCTGCATCTTCAGGTGGACCTTGAAGTGGGAGAGCAAGGTGAGGAAGATAGCCAGAGAGAGCTCAAAGACCTCAGGCACAGAGGAGACGCCATTTTTGGACAGCGCCACGCACAGATACTGTTTGATGGCGTTGACAAACATCTCGTGTGTGCGGAACACCGGCCCTGCGCCCTGCAGCACAGACAGCAGCAGCTGCAGGGAGACAATCTTGGACCGCAACTCATGGGACCTGCAGAGGAGAGGGATTGTATGGGCATCAGTTACACTTTATGCCTTAAGTGTACATATAAAAAGGAAACAGACAAAGACACTAAAGCAGCATATACAGCAACATGCTCAGTAGACACAGATCAATGTGTGCCTTCCATCAATGAATAGTGCGTTTACTCAAAAGTTGAGGGAAACACAAGATATAATGGTGTTTCATCGTGGTATTTATTTAATGTAGGCCAGTCTGACTTCTTTGCGAGCTTCTTTTGGGCTCAGTTTACACTGGCCTATTCACACAGACTGGCTCAGGGTCTAGTGTTACAGTAACTAGAGATGACAGGGCCACACGAGGATGGAAAAGGGCAAGTTAACCTGTGACTACTGAGATGAAGCGCTGTGCGTAAGCGGAAGGCATTCATATTCATTTTGGCAAACTGTTGTCATATATCAAACCAAAAGTGGGTCAAGGAAGGTTTTCAGAGTACGAGCGTTGATGATTTACGACACATGTTGCGTGTTAACATAGAAGTCATCATCATCATCATATAAAAAAAGATTCTAGTTCAGGATGTTACAAGAATCTTCTAAAAAAATGGATTGGCTACGCTAAGTTATCGTGCATTTAGAAGTCATATGAACCCAGGGCCTGAAATTAACACTCGACCACGCGCCGAATGCGGGTGAATTTTGCAATTGGCGGGTAACACTGTCAGTCTACCAATGAGAATTGAGTGATTCATTAGGTTGTTTTTTTTTTGCAATTGTTCTTTTACATTTCAACGAAGTCCGCCATTTCGTTGGATTTTAGCTAAAAATGTGGCGGCACATTACTGGGGTAAAGAGGCCAGCTGAAACGAACAACCAACAAAAAGATGAGGATGAGTCAAAGAAAAGTAAAAGAAGACGTTTTAATACAAAGTGGACAATTGGCGACAACGGCAAGGTTCGTGTGTGGCTGATTTATGATAGCAGTACAGAACAAATGTACTGCAGTGACTGTCGTGTGTATGGCTCAGAGAAAGCAAAGTCAAATCATTTTGTAATTGTGACTAAAAACTTAAAATCAGAAGCAATTAAGGACCACGAGTCATCAAAACGGCACCTACACACGATAAGTTGTAGACTATCAGAGACTGCGCGTCCGGAGGAGACCGCTACAGTCAAGGCACTGACGTCCATGAAAGCGGCGCAGTTTGAGAGGAGGTGACTGCTGTTTCGGAACGTTCATGCGATCGGAAAGAAGATGAGGCCCTTCTCTGACTACGTTTGGATATGGGAGTAAGTATTAAACTGTTGGTGAGATGGGATGAGATAATGCAACGCTGACGTAGGCTACAGCACAATGACAGTTGCACAGATGTGTGTTGGGAGTTGGGAACCGGTGAGAAAATGTCCGGTACCCGGTAACTTTATCAGTAATAATAATATGAATTTAGTTCTGCTTAACGGTTCCTGAACGCTGTAACTAACAGCTGCCAGGACCTGTCTACGTGAATAAATCAGCCATCAACATAGCCGCGTGTGATTTGTTTACATACGAGCTGCGGTAGGTCTATATCTGTCGGGTTAGCACTGTGTGATGTGTACGTGCGTCTATGCGCTGGCATGCATGTGTTATCAAGCTAACTGTGAATTGTCATTGTGTCTGTAGGGTGGTACTTGACAGCACTTAAGTGTGTATTCTTCCAAGTTAAAGAACAATGTTTGTGCAATTCCTGTTTTTTACCTTTAGGAGGCAAAAAAAAAAAAAAAAAACTGGCTGGTAAAAAGTCACTGTGGCTGGTGGTCAAAAAAGTTAACTTCAGGCCCTGTATCAAACACAACACTCACTTTGGGTCTGGAGGTCCTTCAGCCAGAGGCTTCATGGACAGTTTGCACAGAGAGCGGAACACTAGAAAGGCGTCTTTCTGCAGGATGTGGGAGAATCGAGCGGCACCGTGGGGTCCCTGCAGGGCCTCAGCATCCTGAGACAGAGGAAGAAAGTCAGTCTTAACTTTTTATGCAAGCAACACGTCTACATTATTAGGGGTGTTAAAATGAATCCTTGCATCGATGCATCGCGATGCGGACGTGGGTGATGCATCGATACCCCATAATCGATTATTGCCTAATGATGTTACTTGATGATTTTTTCAGTTTTTGCCTTTTGTATGTGTGCTATGTTCGGACTCCACTACATTAAGGAAGTGTCTTTTTTAAGAGCAGATACAATAAAAAAGGAGAGTCCTATCTGACTGCTTGAATTTGTTGATTAAAACCACGTGTGGCAATATATGAGAATATTGAGGAGGTGACGCATCGTGACATCGAATCGATTCAAATGGTGAGACCAGTGAAGATTCACACCCCTAGTCTTCGTCAGAAAAGGAAAGCAACAGCTGTGATTTGTCAAGCCCTGAACTGTTTCTGTGCTGGGACACTTCCATATGGATTATGGTTTGTGGCTGGGCTCCAGATGAGTCCAGAGGCCCTGAGGTGTGAGTCAATAATCTTAACATGGTAACTTTTACTCATCACATTCTGGTAGGCAGCAGTGCATTTCGCTGCTTACTAGTTTTCTATTATGATCACTGAACTCTTCTCTCTTCAACTTGCTTTGGCTGTGCACTAGTGGGACCGATGAGAGGAACTAAACAGTGCCGATGTTTTATAAAACTGATAAAAAAAAAAAAAAAAGTATAACATTACATCTACACAAGGGAAGTAAGCTTTCTGGCCATGTTTGGCCATAGGCGGGGCTGCCTGTATACTTGCACATACTCCACGTGTGCACACACTTACAAAAGGTTTACAACAAACAAGAATAAAACACTCACAAACTTGAATAAAATTCCCTTAACTCTGAAACTTAAGTGAAGATCATAACAGCAGTTAAGGATAAACAATATAAGCGGTAAGATCTGTCATTACTTTGATATGGCTAATCATTTTTGCTCCTGTTCAGCAGCTTTATACACTGTTAGCTGAGGCGAGGGCACTAAACGTCACGTCAGACCGCTAAGGTAGAAATGATCCAAAACAAGTAAAATGCAAGTTGTGCCAACAGCTCATGTCCTACCACTCGTCAACAACAAACGTGGCTTTCCACTTAAAACGGGTAAGTTTATCACCAATAAAGACGGTTCACTCTTTCATATATAACGGAGCTTTTAATTTACGATGTCGTGCCCCTCCCAACCCATTCACACACACACATAGATGATTCGACTATCAGTCGACTATAGAAAGATTCGACTGTGTAAATCCTTAGTCGGGGACACCCCTAAACTGATGGTATTAACACCTCTCACCAGCATATCTGTGGAGGAAACAGAAGAGCGGTCCTCAATGATGCCGTTCATATGCTGACCCTCTGTTCGGACTCCGGGGGGAGCCACTTCTGTCTGCTCCTCGACAGGGTGGGCTGGGTGCTCACCTCCTGGAGGAGAGGCCGGAACAAAAATGTTCAAGTCATGACCATTAAAGAAAAAGACTTTCGCCAACAAGTGCTGGGAGGATAACAAACAGTGTTGCCAACTATTTTCCAATGAAAGTCGCTAGCACCAGCTCCAAAAGTCACTAAAAGTCGCTAGATGACGTCCTACGCTCATTTGCATATTTTTGACGTCATTACGCAATCATTTGTATAAAGCCTAGTGGTTGTGTCAGTAAGGTAGATAGAAAGATATATAATTATTTAGCCAAATAATCACAAATTCAATACAGGAATTTATTTTACCTTATAATTATTACTTAGGTAGCCTATCTTTGAAGTAAAAAAATTAAAAATTCTACAATGAGAGGGAAAAAGATCAATGAAGAATTCTCAAAGACGGCTGGCTTGCCCAGGACCAGGCCAGCTCAGTGTCGTCTTTCTCCCGTCGCGTCCTTCTGTCTGTCCTACCTACACCGGCCCCCACACACCCTGTCCCCACCTCCCCTTCTACCTGCCTGTACACTGTGCGCAGTGCTGCTGCACATGAGGAGAGAGGGGAGAGGCTGCTCCGCTGCTCCTCTGCTCCTCTGTCACAGAACAGGAGACTGTTTTGGCGGCTACAGGAGAGAAATACCTTGCGTGCTCGCTGGACAATACTGGCGACTTTTCTACAGGAAGTCGCTAGTCACTTTTTTGAAAAAAAGTCACTAAGGGGTCTGAAAAGTCGCTAAATATAGCGACAAAGTCGCTAAGTTGGCAACACTGATAACAAAGAGAAAAATAGAATAGACAAGTCTGGACCTGTTCCGCTGTGTATCTGTGTTGGCTGTTGCTCTCCCTCCTCTCCTTCCGTCGCTGCTGACTCTGCTGGATTTGGATTGCTCTCTGGCTTGTCCCCTTCCTCAGCTTGCTCAGCTGCTGTAGGAGGTGTCTCTGCATCTTCATCTTCAAAAACTGAATCTGATGTAAACAAATGAATAATGAAGATTAGAGAAGCTATTATATAAAAGCAGCACAATCCACCGTTACGCCCTCAGATTTTCCTAAAAGAGTTGGGGGAAAAACCAATGAGAACATTTTTGAAACTTCAAATGGAACTTAAATTTTAAACTGAAAGCTGGGAACGCAAGTTGACACATACTTCCGGATGGTGTGATCTGTTCTGCTCCTCCATTAATCGGAGCGCTGCCGCCCTCAGGTTCTCCATTGATTGATGACATGTCAGGCGCTTGGTCTTGGTCCAGGTCGGGGGCTGGCGGTGGGGGCGTGGAGCTGGTGGGGTTGGTGATAGTGAGGTCTGGAGAACTGGCTGCCGGGGATGGGGAGTGCTGGAGCTCCGGAGTAGATGTCCGGTCAGACCGGGGGGAGCCGGACCTCCGATTACCAGGGACTGGGGAAGGGTTCTGCTGGGGCAGACGAAGCCGGTCCTTCTCCTGCTCCTGAGCCTCCAGAGCCTGCGGAGGCAGCGGAAGGAGAAGAGGAGCCATGTAGGGGAATAGTTTTACACAAGGGAATTTGGAATACATGGATTAAAATAAATTGTCAATTCATTATGAAACATAGTACTGCTGAACGGGACATTGATTCACATAAACCTAATGGTTAATGCACTTTATGTTTAGACTTCAATCAATTAGTTGAAGTTGGTCTGTTTGCCACCGTAGGTTGAAATGTGATGGTGCATTGATATTAACATTAGTCATGTTGTGCTGATGGTCATGAAAGCTCCTCGGCCACAGGTCACTGTAGCTAATGTTAAGATAATTAGCGTAAGCGAATTATTGAAAGCGGCTGCTGCGATTGAGACAAGCTGTGGCTGTGATTAGGTGGACATGGCTATAAAGTTGTGCTGTGATTATGGCCATGGTTGTAGTTATGGCTGGGGCTGTTATGATGAGGAAGGCTTTGACACATACGTTTGAGGACGTGCAGTGAATTGACATGGTCACATTTGTTGAGCAATGTGGAGAACTACTGTGGTGTGTACTGGTTACACAGATAGACGCATCAAACCCTAGCCAGCCAGTTATAAATCAAATCCACAGCAGTAGCCATAGTCTAAGCCTGGCCTTCCTCCTCATGTTGTTGCATTTGTGCAGCCAAGAAGTCTCTTTATTTTGTTTTTATTCATTAAGTATAGTGCTTAACAAAAAAAGGAATTTCTTTCTTTTATCACTTTAAACATTCTAATGTACTGAAGTCCCCTTTGGCCATTCAATGTAATTTAAAAGTGCAGAGAAGAAAGAAATAATTTCCCCATGTTTGGCCAAAAAGTGACATCACTTGTATGGATAGAGTAACAATGTTTAATGCACTAACAGCCTGGTTTTCCATGCGTGTGAAGATAACGTTGAGCATCTGTGTGAGGGTGGCCTTAGCGGTGGTCTGGTTGATGAGGTTGCGGCTGGCCAGGTAGATGTTGTAGCAGGTTCTGACGGTAAGAAGCACCGTGCCCTCGTGGATCTCTATGTGCGGGGAGGTCACCGCCGTCAACAGGGCCTGGACGGAGAGAAAAGGAAGTCAAGTCAACAGTTATCAGACAGGATGTCTTGTTTAGAAGACGCTGCTGCTGCACCTGCTGAATCACCACTCCACTTCCCCACTCGATGTGGCACGTTAAAGCCGCACAAGTATAGTTTTCTCATTCTCGGCTACTCCGTGTTTGGTACAGAGTTAAACTTTCCATTTTTAGAAAAATTATTGGAATAATAATAAAAAAATACATCATTTTGTATTAGTCAGTCAAAATTAACTGCACTGATATGCAGGTGTCATTCAGTGGTGAATGTGAAACAAACAGATGTTAACAATCTGCTATGAATCTTATATCAACAGTAATAAAACTGTGTGAGTCATAAAGCAGGAGAGACTTTGAACTTTCCAAACAACCAGGATGTGTATTTCATTCAAGGAGAGGAAACTTCAGTAGGCCGCGGTTATGAATCATATCTACTGTGCAAACACAAAGGCAGGTTGCCAAGCCAAACAAGTGACCAGTAAATGTGAATACATGTGATGAAAAGTCTGAGAAAGACGGTGAAAGTGTGCACTGATTAGGATGTATTACAAGGCTACATTAAAAACTAAAGATTAAGTCTCTCACAAATTCAAAAATGACAATACTGGATATTGTACATTTTAAAGTGCTCATATTATGCACATGTTCAGGTTCATAATTGTAAATAGGTTTATGTGGTTATTTTCAAAAAACACCATCTTTTTGTTGTACTGCACATTGCTGCAGCTCCTCTTTTCACCCTGTGTGTTGAGCTCTCTGTTTTAGCTACAGAGTGAGGCATCACACTTCTGTTCCATCTTTTTGGGAGTCGCACATGCGCAGTACCTAGGTAAGGACTACTAGCCAGTCAGAAGCAGAGTATGAGGGCGTGCCATGCTAGCAGCTAGGCGAGCTTTATAACGTGTGTTACAAAGTGACCACGTTTGTCTCTGAAGTAAAGGCTGGACTACAATAGAGCTGTTTGGAGCAGTTTGTGAACAGTGTTTTCTGTTGGAGATGGTAAGTCCCTTTGGGGTGGACTTTGGGCTTTTTCACTTTGTAAACCTATAACATGCACAAAAAAAGACATAACACAATAAAGGAAAGGGAAGAAGCCAAAAAGCATAATATGAGCACTTTAAACATTTTCTAGAGAGTGTAACCTTTTTCAGAAAGGAAAGCAAGAATTAATTGAACCTATGCAGCCTTTCTGCTTTTTACATTCATTACAATCTCGAAGATCTCCGTTTCGTTGTCTGTGGTGGCACCTATGGCGATAAGCGGTAATTGCAGTTGTGTTTTTGGATCTCATTTTCACTTGTTTTTGTTTCATCGTGTGTAGACATCGCTCTTTTCTTTGTTTGTTCGACCATGCAGTAGTAACCGTTTACTCACAGCGCTAGCAAAGACCAGAAAATAATAGTACACAGCTTCACACACACAAGTAAATGGAAGAGCGTGTCTGTTGCGTTAGCTCCGCCTACCCTCTCTGGCGGACCAACCACTGCTGGGTAATGAAAGCGCGCCACTGACTGTGCGCCGCTTGTGATTTTCCCCAGGAATGTCACCACAGGCACCCAGTTAGTAATACTGCAAATGCCTTCATCACTGGGTCCACCGGCTCAACCACCACTGTGTTTCCTCATTCCTACCTGCAAACATGGCCAACTGTGTACGTTGGAACACACAACCAAGCCCAACGTACCATTACCCAGAATCTTTACGGTGGAGGGACAGAGCTTTACCCCCATGCACCCAGGCTTTTTGTTTGTCAATAAATAGTGACTAAACAGACATTCAATTTAAATGAAAATCTTCGAGATTATTACGTTAAGGTGCAACAACTGAAGGATGTCAGTCTTAAAGCCCTTCAAATCCATTTTGAGGAAAATGCGGTAACAAGAAATTCATTAGTTGAATTTTTTGTGTGATCACAGGTATGAAGTATTAAATTATGGGTTTAACAACTTGATTAAGACGTACAAAAAGGCAAAGCGAGGCATACATATATGTAGTTTTATTTAAATATTCAATATTATATAACGTTTCTTAACTCCTTTCCTAACGACAGATATAACATGCAGAAACAGCTTTTCCCCACTTTTGTGAACCGGTGTCAGAAAGCTAACTAAAGCGCCTCAGCCCTGACTGTTTGACCTGATTGGGTCTCAAACAAACAGCTGGAGGATCTAAAGGCTGCCAGGTGTACAAACGGGCTCTGGGTACCTTAATGATCTGTAGCTGGACTCCCTCGTCGGTCTGTGGGCCCTGGAAGCAGTTGCAGACGGTTTCCATCAGCCGGTCGATCAGCCTCTTGCCCGGGGTTCTGCTGTCCGGGGCATTGCCTGTGATGTGGCCGTACGCGATCAGCTTCTACCGTGGCGAAACAGTGCACAGTGGGGCAGCAAAGGCAGGGTGAGTGTGTACTTCTCTGAGTAGTTTGGGGTCCTTGTATTATTCAAGTCATTTTGTGGAGTGTGATGCACACAATTCCCTGCACGCTTGTGACTCTTTGTTTTGAGGTGTATGTGTGTGAGTTTAGGGGTTTATTTCAGTGGTGCGTTTGTTTTGCTCAACTGTGAGTATGTGAGAAACTGAGAAATGAAGGGTTCGTTTGGTCAAAGGAGAGCATGTTTTTAAAGGGGCACTACGAGGGGGGGTTAGTATTGCACTTCTAGAATGTTGGGGGACGGAATCTTAAAACGTCAAAAGGTGCAGAGCCGGAGCTATCCTGACTTTCAGTGTCAAGTATTAGGTCATGTCCCAAAACACTGGATCCTACATTTCCCATAAAGCAGCTATAATCAAAAATACAATAATAAACTATATTTATACAGCACCTTTCTCAACAAACTAACAAGGTGCTTTACATGAGTAAATCACGACAACAAAAATGAAATAAAATACATCAGGTAAATAAGATGTTAAAAAGGATTATATAATAAAAGAATACTGTTTGGGATTCTGAGTGTGTGTGTGTGTGTGTGTGTGTGTGTGTGTGTGTGTGTGTGTATAATGTAGAGTCATTGTTCCAGTTGAACATAAGTGTGAAACAAGATCCCCCCCACCTGCAATCACCACTAGATGGGTAATACAATCCATAAATACCTGCAGTGAGAAAGTGAAAGAGTCATAAAGAAAGCAGATGTTGAGTTTATTTAAGTGTGTGTGTGTGTGTGTGTGTCTATAAGATGGCGGCAGGTTGCAGGTGATGTGCGGGTTATGCCAAAACTGCTGTTTTCGTAAAATCTAAACAACCACACCCGTTGTAATTGCCATCGTTAATGCAATAGGTACAAATATGATATACTGGCAACTTTTGTGTGTGTGTGTGTGTGTGTGTGTGTGTGTGTGTGTGTGTGTGTGTGTGTGTGTGTGTGTGTGTGTGTGTGTGTGTGTGTGTGTGTGTGTGTGTGTGTGAGAGAATATTGACCTGCAGACAGTCCAAAGAGGTGCTAACTATCCGGGGGGACTTTGACTGACAGGCCAACTCGAAGGGCAGCACATATTTGTCAGCCTCGATGTAGTTGGCTCTGGGTGGGACCACTGAACCATCCCTGCAGGGATGAGGAGAGCAAACAGTGTGCGTACTACAAACACAGTCCCATTGTAACCTCATGGTAAGTCCAGCAGATGATGTCAATAGATAAAGCGTAAACATTAGACAGCACGTTTATATTGTACAGAGCATTTAAGCTTCACATTTAAACCTCAGAAAATCATAATGGCATATGGTTAAAATAACAGCATGCCTATAACAGCAGATATATTACCTGAAGGCTGTTTGAAGTGCTGCTGATATACTCCAAAATAGCAGTAATACAAGCAGCAAATCAACTTAGTCACAAATCACAGTGAGCAGCTGGGGTTAACTGCAGACTGCTTCAGGGAAAACCTTACCTTACCTTCTTGCCTCGTGTCCCAAGAAAAGGAAAAAGAAACTAACTGCAGTGCATGCATTCATTCATTCATTCATTCATTCATTCAGGGAAAAAGCTATGTGCATAACAATACTTACTTTTGTTTTTCAAGCTCTGCCTTGATTTCATCTATGGAGGGAGACACAGGAGATTAAATGTTACTGAAGTCTGAACTTTAATCCTTTCAGCTCACGTCAGCGTGTCATGATCTGACTAGATCTGGGGGTTACTGGGCCAATCCCAAACCTGACTGCAGTAGGATGGGTTTTGTTTCCTTGTATTTTAATAACTGGTGGACAAATTATGTTTCTGGTCAAAGTATACTATTGATATATTAGAGCAGGTTTGAATTGAAGGCTTACCCTTTGTTTAATTACTAATCACCAGACCCAAACGGGTCACCGTTTTCAGCTGTGATCAAGAACGAAAATCTGACATTGTGAGTTTTATTTTATTTTTCTAAATTTGTTCAAAATGTGCGACCCTTGTGACCCTGCTAATCATTGATGAACAGCCTCCTTCAGAGCTTTGATCTTTCTCATTTTCCCTGCATCACCATTCCCATCTGTTCTGCTATCTTTGCTTTTCTCCCTAAATCAATTTCCATTTCTTCATACTTTTTTTTTGTATGCCCTAATGATCTATCCAAGCTATATGTTACTCAGCTACCCAGTGTTGCAGCCTTGAACAGTGAGTAATGGTGTGCATTCAGCCAGATGTGACCAACCGAATCGATTAGATTCACAACGATGTGGCAGCGAATACTACTGAACTCAACCCTCACAAACTCACAGGGCAACACAGAGGAAATTAGATTGAGCAACATTTACCACAAATATCACAATCAATGTTAGACTTCAAGTAACTACCAGGAATGTATGACAATGTCACTGCATGTTATAAAAATGTGAATTCAGTTCCTATAAATTAGCGCTGCATTTAAATATAGAAAGGTACTCTTTTTATTTAGTCACCTCACCTGGCTCAGCTCAGGTGTTTTACTTAAAAACAGCCATTAACTATTAACTCTCTTTCCACAGTAGGCCTATTTTAATCATGGAGGCTAAAGATGCAAAGGCCTGCAATCCACAGCATAACAACTTCGATATTTGAACAGAAGAGCATTGGGAAAGATGAGATGTTCATAAAGCTTGCATGGTGTTTACCCAAACACCAGACAGTGGTCAGTATGACCACGCAACACACACAAAACAGCCTACGTTGGTAGTGTGAGAAGTCAAAAAGGAGTGTTGTGTTCTAATAGGATCATGAATAATGAGAGTGTCACTGGCAGACAGGGACAGAGAGCAGACAAAGCAGGTCAAACACACCGACCTGTTTGCCTAACTCGCAGTGACATTTTAGCCTATTCCTTTGCAGTCAATCCTCTACGTTACTGTAAACTACACATACATGAAGCACAGCTTATTGTTTGCCAATGTCTCAATCACCTGCATTGATACCAATCTGATCAGTACCAGTTCACTGTATGAGAATCACACGTTTGTCAATCCTCTACACCAACAAGATAGTTTTCAGTTGTCGCAACAAAAATGACAATTGGAAGTGGGTGCACACAAATGGGCCGGGGCAGCTTTAGCTGAAATATTAAAACCGCAATATCACAATATTTAGTGAGGAGCCCGGTGTGTGTAACACTATCCGCGATTGTGTTGAATGGAAAAGCACGGGCGTCAGAGTATCCTGGAGTTAGGTAGCCTGTGTGTCTGGGTGCAGAGCAGGACTGGGCTGTCTGGCTGGGTGACAGTGCTACGTACAACACAGGGATTGGTCTGTTTAGCTAGCTAACCTAGCCCTAACTAGCTAAAGACAGCTACCTTTTTAGCTTGTTTACAGTGATGCTGGTGGTGTGAATGCAGGATGTTAGCATTGTATAATTAACGATAAGATGTAAAAGTGATGCCTACACACACATTAGCTAACGCTACCTATAAAACGTCAACGGCCAGCTGAACAGACGATGAAGGCCATTCAGATGCTAACGCTAGCAAACTGGTTAGCTCTCCCCTGTTTCTCAACAAGCCAGATACGACCCTTAGCTACATGTTTCAATGAAGCGCTGCATAGAACAGAGTTCGGCAAACCAGTACACAAAACAAGCCCACTTACCAAGCGCCACTTGACAGGCTTTGCGCAGCTGGCTGTTCTGGCTCCTCTTCACCTCCTTATCCGAGAGGATTTTCTCCAGCGCCCGAGACAGAAACATGCTCTTGGTTTTACTGTTTTCTGCCTTCGAATGCTGCTGCTGCTGCTGAAGCTGAAGCTGCTGTGGTGGCCGTTGTTGTTGTTGCTGCATCTCTCGGTCTTCTTACCGCTTCTCTCTCAGGCCGTCATTTCGGCCCGGCCCTGCGAGTAAGCAGGTGACGGAAAGCTAACGAAAGCCAGGCTAGTGTCACTCCAGTCAAGTCGCTACCTCAGCTCAGCGCCGCCATGCTGCTTACACGTCATGTCACGTGATACTCAGCTGTCTGGGTTTTGACAACAGCACCCTGAGGAGCAGGTGACATCCCAGATGGGGTCAAATACTAGTCTCATAGTTAACTCAAAGATGTCTAGACATCATCTAAAGCCGACGTTGTGAAACGTGGCAGGCTAAAGTTACGGGAGTTGAGCAACAGTTCGCAGTTTCACCGCTGTAGCAAATCAAGCGCTCCCAATGAAAAGAGACTGTTCCTAAAATGTCCTGCAGATGGCACTAAAACACCACATAGACAGACAGACAGATCGATAGATAGATACATAGATACAAACAATTAAAATAATTTTAAATATAATAACTCAATAGTAAAAAATGTTTTTAGCTTACTCTATAAATATAATATATAGATAGAATATACAATATCAATATACTATAATACACTATGAATATACTAAACTATTCATACTAAAATATAAACACAGGATAACTATACTATACTATATATATTAGACAAGTAATGAGGTAGAATGGACGTAAAAATATGTGCAATCTTCCCATGTGCAAGGTTATTAAAGGAGCAAAACAGAGTGGCGTACGGTTGAGACAGAAACTATAGAGATGAGAGTTCGGAAAGTTACCTGTTAAACAGAGGTAGGTGTTGTAAAGATGGTTCTGTATTGTGCCTTGTGCTACCGAAGAACAGGTTCAGTAAAATAATATTTACATTCACAACTGTTTCTATGCATTGACAGACAACAAACAATGAAGATTGCTACATATTAGTTTATTTTATCCAGCTCCTCCAATCAGCAATTACAGGTGTACATCTATTTATTCATACGCATCCAGTTGAATCTTAAAACATTTTCATTAGGTGTGATAAAAATGTACATCATATATAGCATTGATATGAAAATACTGACAATCTTCATTACAAATCTATACCGTAGGATTTATCTGGCAAGCAAAAATCATTGCTCGATCGCTTTTAAAAAAAAAAATCTGACTCAAAGCAAAACAAGTAGCCTGTTTTGAGGTTCTGCTAATACAACTGTTTCTCTTCCACAAAATATTATTGATAATTCACAGTATGGAAAAAATAATAGTGTCACGTCTTGCACAGATTCTCCTGTTGCTTTAGCCAGAACAGTAAAAATCACCGAGTGAAATCATCTCCTATTGGGCAATAACATGAGATTTATGACCAAAACAACAATCACAAATAAACAAAAACATTCACTTATAAAAAAAATAAAGTCACACAATTTGTACAAAGAAAGGGAAAAAAAAATGCAGATGCATGATTAGAGAATAAATAACTGTGGTTACAATCCCAGTGTCCTGTGGTAAAGTTAGAAATTAAGAAAATAAATTAACATTGATTTCTAAAAGTTCAGAGTACCATTCATTACTGTTGAATGAAAGAAGACAGAATCCCATCAGCAGACAGTACCTTACACATACAGCTTGAAACACAATAGTGGAAGCTCATACACAACAGTGAATATCCAGTCATAGATATTCACTGTCTCATATCAGATATTAAAGCAATAAACAGAAATGATGAACATTAGTGTAATAGCGATCTGTATGAATGTACTGTTCTGTTTCATTACAAGTGCACATAGGTTCAGAAGACGCCAATAATCATTATCAAGAGGGTCTGTGTGTGTGTGTGTGTGTGTGTGTGTGTGTGTGTGTGTGTGTGTGTGTGTGTGTGTGTGTGTGTGTGTGTGTGTGTCCACCATGTTTTAGCGAGTGAGAAAAAAAAAATCACTTTGAACAAGAGAGCAAATGCTTAAAATCAATAAGAGAAATAACATCTGCTCTCACTTTAGGGAGGCAGTTAGCAGCAGCATCTAAGGTTAGTGTGTGTGTGTGTGTGTGTGTGTGTGTGTGTGTGTGTGTGTGTGTGTGTGTGTGTGTGTGTGTGTATATATTATATTCCAATAAATGTTATGGATTCGCTTCAAGAACAGGAACTAAAACAGAATTCCTTCTTTCTGTGGAGAACGTTTCATGGCATGTGATCAGGGATTTGCATTTCTGAGGGAGTTAAGTTTAACTGCAAAAATCCGATACAATTTAAAGCTGCACTATGGAAATGTGTTGGTGAATTCAGATTAACTCCACTACCAAAATCCTCTAAGTCAAGTCAATTCTATTTATACAGCCCAAAAATCACAAATTTGGGGATCTTTTCCCTCCCTACTGCAGCTTAAAATAAGAAATACAAAAAAAGGCCTTATCTGTCAGTCAAGTTTTTGCTGAGAGGCAGTTCGTTAGGGCCTTTTCAAGGAAAGCAACAGCTTCGATGGAAAAGGCAAATACAGATCAGAGTCAAGACATACTGTACAAAAGACAGACTGCCTCGCCTTTATCAAATACAGTACGTGAAGCAGTTTTGTGTTTGTTTAAATATGACTCAATCTCACCCAGGCTTATTTTGAGATAACAGGTGGTTTCACTCCTGTCACTGGAAGTATCACTCATTTCATTTCATCTCAATGATGTGGTTGCATTTGCTCAGTGTTACAGTCCAGCTACTGATCAGCCATTTAGGCCCAAAGTCAAGATTTAGTAGCATTCTGAATACAGTTGTTGCGTTACATTCTCTCCTAGTGTGTCATTAATTGAATCCAGTGAGAATGAAGATACAAAAAGGAAGTGGTGGAGAAATACTGGAAAGAACCCTTCTCATATGTGAATGTCTCGGGACACATTCAAGTGAACTCTGGGAAAAAAACAAACAGCAATAGATTGTGCAGCACTGAGGTGAGATATATTGAGATGTGATCCAGAACGAATGGAGAAGGAGAAAACAAACAAAAATATGAAATCACATTTACATTGGTCATGTTTACACACGCAGCGGGGGAAATAGCCCTTGTCGTGGAAAGGAGAAGGAGTGCAATATGAAGGAAATATGAGAGGGAAATTAATTCAATCTAAGATATCCCATTCCCAGTTAGGAGCAATTTTCTGGAGTGACTCACAACAGATGGAAACTGGTCATACAGTCACTTGTGAGGTACAAGTATTGTAAAAAAAAATAAAGTAATAATAAAATTAAAAACAAAATATATAAAACACAGGCCCAATGGTAAAGGGATTTTAAAAGAGACAAGTTGCTCCCAAGAATTATCAAAATCATCAACCTTTCATTATCAGTCAGTCAGTCATTAACTCAGCAGGTAAAAAAAGAAAAAACAAACAGCTAACAACAGTGGTTAAAAGCATCTGAGCCAATACAAAGTACCCAGACTTGTTGTTTAGGTGGTGTGTCCTCGAATAAAAACTACATTATTATTGCAGATCTCAGCACTTGGTCGATTGTTGTGGTACTATGTTGTGTAGAAAGTACCACAACTGTTTATCAATCGCGTGCTGTGGCCACCTGGGGGAAGGGAGGTGGTCATAATGGGGTGCAGGGGTGGGGTGACAAGGCAAAACAACACCAATCACAGATTGTCAATAAATGCTTGAGCTAAAATTCTGCTTCAGTGTGTGTTTGTTATGGGGAGAGGGGGGGGGGGGGGGGGGGGGGATTAACCTCTACCTTCATCTACTTATGGGACTGATGATGGGGTGTCTCATGTCTGGCCTCTTGTGGAAGCTCAACGTAACAACAGTTTCCAGGTTCAAAAACAAGTGCTTGCAGTGTTTTACAAATGAAGTGAAGGGTAAGGGAACATCAAATGACACTTCTTTGTCTGACATTTTTGTGTCTGCAGAATTGGGAGGAGGGGGTCACCGCTATGGCACAGATGCGTGGTCATTGGCATGTACTGGAGAGACGTATGGAGTGCAGTGTTTGATGTGTAAATGTTAGGATGCACAAACATGTACGTGCCAGTGTCATGTTGAGATTTAATATTTACACTTTTCATTGTGCTTCTCAGGTGTAGTTGCTTTATGATGGTACAGGATGTCCCCAACGTTTGATTAGCTGATCCACGGCTACCACGAGTGTGAGTAGAAGTATTTGACGATCTGGTTTCCAGTGTTAAGTTTGTGAATGCCCAGCCTACAGAGTTATAACAGTGCCGTCCTCCTCCAGACTTCGCCTTTCAATTGCTCTGTCTAGGGACGGCCTGGTCGAAATGGCGTTGCTTAGTGATCCACTGCTGCCGCTGGCTGGCAGCGTTCCATTGGCGTTGATAGAGAGGGTGGAGATGGAGGTGGAGGTGGCGGCAGTGCGGAGGTTGAGGTGCGGCTCGTAGCGAAGCAGCGAGGGCATGCTATAGTTGGACGAGGCGCGTCTGATGGGCTCAGCCTCGCCACCTGCCTCGATCACCAGGTCCTCGTCGTCCTCGTCGCTCTCCAGCTCCCCGACAGGGAAGTTCTGGATGATGTGCGACGGCATGGAGGCCGGGGCACCAACCCCACCGTGCGACGAGTAGCCATAGTAGCTGGCACCGCTGTCCGACGAGCGTCCTGAGCTCCCAGACGCCGCGCCTCCTCCTCCTCCTCCTCCTCCACTGCGAACAACATTGTTCCGCTGGTTGGCAGGCTTCACGGTGATGATGAGGTTGTGACTGTTGGCGATCATCATGTCCGTCACCTGGTCCAAAGACTTCCCAGCCACCTCGATACCGTTCACCTCCAGCACCTCATCGTTGACTGCCAGCAGGCCGGTGCTCTCCGCCAGCCCGCCGGGCACCATGCGAGAGATGAAGATCCCCGGAACCTTCTCCAGGCCCTGCGGAGTGACCCGTACGCTGGAGCCATCGCGGATGTAGAAGCCCAACGGCTTTTCCTGGCCGTGCTTGTACAGACGAACACGTCTGTGCGTCTCAGGGAGGATGTCCACATCGATGATGGAGGAGACGGGGCGGAAGTCCCTCGGAAGGCTAATGATCACTGGTGGTTTCTTCCTGTTGGGGTCAGGCCGCAGAAGAACGGCCGAAAGCACCGTGTTTTTCTTCCTGGTCAGCGAGTTGGTACCAAACGTGTAATCAGCTTCCTCTGCAGAAAAAAAGTAGAGAGGAAGTAGAGAAAGAGAAGTACAGAAGAGGAAGAAAGGGCAAAGATGTGGCATGGAGAGAGAAAAAGGGAAATAGTGGTAGAAAGCAAGGGATGAGAGAAACAAAGAGGACATACATTAACAAAAGCTGGTTAATTTTCCAGTAACATTATACTAGGCTAATTACACATCAAGATGTTATTCAGGCTGACACTCTGTTGCATCATGTAGTTTCAGGAGAATGCAGCAGAGCAGCTCTCAGCCTGAGGCATCCCTGCAGGGTGTCTGTGCTGAACACACAAAAGACGTTGAGCCCCAGAACTCCCCTCAGGTCATACTCATGCAAAATGCCACACCAGCCAACAGGCGCTAAATCAGGCGCTAAATCCAACTCCCAGCCCTTCAATCAAAGGTGCCGTAGGTAGGATTGTGAAGATCCAGGACTTAGCCAAAAAATTTGACCCACTTTCCGCTAAAGCCCAAAACGGTCTCCTAAGCCCCTCCCCCCACAAGGGAGAATAAATGCGTGTGCATGAGCAGTGACTGACACGCAGTTAGACACCCCCCCCCCCTGGCCCTGATTGGTGCATCTGAACAGGGAGCTGTGAATTTTTGCAAATCACACTACAGGCTGGAGGTGATGCCAGAGGAGCCGGATTTTTTTTAAATGACCTGCTTTGTGTAGTTCTACTTGAACATAGGGTCAGTTTCAGCAAATATGACAGAAAGTTAGTTTTATAAGGCTTACCTACTGCACCTTTAAAGAAATGTTACTCAAAATAAATTAAAAGTACTCTTATGTTAACTATGCAGAGGTACAATGATGCTAACCATAACCCATAAGGACGGGATCCTTAATTTGATTACATTGTTGTGCATTTGTACTGTTCTCTAAATACTAAGCCCAGCCCAAGCCCGCACCCTTCCCACCCGCTGACGGCTGACCCTTGGCCGGTGAACATAAAACATTTACAACATCCATCTCTTCCGAGGTGTCAGCTGAGTGGAGCCTGTCACCTCTATCTGTCACCTGCAGCTTCCTCTCTGCTGCAGCTGCCGATTTATCTCCTTTCTTCTGCTCCATTCTCACAACTGAATGTAACTTTTGTTTTTAGTCTGTAACAGATGCAACTTGAAATGTTGCAAAGCACCATACTTGTGATAAAAGGACACTTACAGATTTTTTAAAATACTCAAGTACATTACACAAAAGCTACTTTATTACAGTAACGAGAGTAAATGTAAGTCCTTACTTACACCCCTGCTAACGGTTTCCCTGTTTTCTGTCTTTATGCTAAGCTAAGCTTACCATCTCTTCTCTGTAGCTTCATATTTAACGGACAGATAAGAGAGTGGTGTTGATCTTCTCATCTACCTCTCAGCGAGAAAGTGAATGTGCATGTTTTCCTAAATCTCAAACTAGTCCAATAAAGAGTTTTTGGTTCAGATGAGAGACAAGAATGGGTTTGACATAACATAAAGGTCAGATGTGAACCAAGATTATGGTCACATTTTAGCTGCATGAGTCACAGGGATGCCACAAAACCCTGCCCTGTTGATGTACATTTTGAGGTGTGTGTCAACCTGCTATAGACTTTAACCTAGCATGGCTGATATTAGCACAACAACATGGGCTGGCCAGGTAAGACAGGGAAAAACTAGACCTTGGCTGCCTAATAGTTAACCAGCATAATATAAGCAGCTAAACATTAACATTTTTGTGACTTTCATACGATTTTTCGCCAGTTCCAAGCCTGTTACGTTGTCTTTTTTCTGGTGTTATTTTTAACATCTTTCTTCTAAATATGCCTTCAACTTTTTCACCTTTTCCATATCTATTTTTACAGCACTTTGTAAACTCTGTAGATGAAAGTTCTCTATAAATAAAGCTACTTAATCCTTCTTCACGCCTATCCCTTCCTCTGAGGGAGAATATGTGTGTGTGTGTGTGTGTGTGTGTGTGTGTGTGTGTGTGTGTGTGTGTGTGTGTAATCTGGAAAAATATCCATTCAGGTGGCTGATAAAGATTCCGGCTCTCAGGTTCTGACAGGTACGCACCCCACCACTCTCCTCTCCCTCATCCTTAAAACCAAAACAAAGGATCAATTGTCCCGAGAAAGAGCAGCAGTCTCCCGTTTCAGTTCCCATGAGGCACGAGTCTAGTGTATACACACACACTTACTATATCTTTGCCAGCCATGACCTTATGGGCCAACTCCCCATGAGAAAAAAATACACCAACAATAGCTTTATAAGAGTCTGTGAGGTCAACATGCCGGAACACAAGTTGCATCATCCGAGCGCTGTTTCTGTTCAAACTGTTCGTTCTATGTACCTTACCCTTGCCATGTACATAAACGCTGCCATAAAGGGGAGCATTATGCAAAAAGGGCATACAGGTTGATGTTTCAAAGCACTTGCTCTCTCACACACACAAAAAACGTGTCTCCCTCCATCAATAACACAAGGTTTGTACTTGCAGTGCAGTCACGCATAAGAGGAGGCGACGCTCCACATCTCATTTCCCTCTTTCTAGACTTCTTTTCATCTAAACCATCACTCCATATCCAGCATATGAAAGGCCAGACCTCACAATTGAGTTATATTTGAGCAAAGAGAATAGGACACACACACACACACACACACACACACACACACACACACACACACACACACACACACACACACACACACACACACACACACACACACACACACACACACACACACACACACACACACACACACACACACACACACACACACACTCTTCTGGTGGCAAATGGTATAAGCATGCAGCTACAACATATGTAAGCACACAAAATCAGGTATTCATTTACACACACACACTCAGAGTACACGGCACATGCATCTATAACGTTTATCTCTGGTTAGTGGTGATGCCTAAGCACTAATGAACAGCAGCACTGTGAGACCCAATACCCAGAAAAACCACAGCTACATTATAGCTCATTAGAGCACAGAAGCAAAGCTCTCTATCGCTGTAGTCTAATTGGCTACAGAGGCCTATAGGCAAGCCACAATAAACTGTAAACACACACTGTTCCTCATTTGTTAAAGTACAAATTACCTTATTTTGTTTCCACTTTTTTTATTTACACACACAGGACTCGAGAATAACACTAGCCCAATTGTCCCAGTGACACTATAAATAATAGATAATATGACAAACTGTTACATTTGTTTCTGTAAAATAGACAACTAAATGGGCTGTAAACAGCTGATACCATAGCAACATACAGTGAGGAAAATAAGTATTTGAACACCCTGCTATTTTGCAGGTTCTCCCACTTGGAAATCATGGAGGGGTCTGAAATTGTCATCGTAGGTGCATGTCCACTGTGAGAGACATAATCTAAAAACAAAAATCCAGAAATCACGATGTATGATTTTTTAACTATTTATTTGTATGATACAGCTGCAAATAAGTATTTGAACACCTGTCTATCAGCTAGAATTCTGACCTTCAAAGACCTGTTAGTCTGCCTTTAAAATGTCCACCTCCACTCCATTTATTATCCTAAATTAGATGCACCTGTTTGAGGTCGTTAGCTGCATAAAGACACCTGTCCACCCCATACAATCAGTAAGAATCCAACTACTAACATGGCCAAGACCAAAGAGCTGTCCAAAGACACTAGAGACAAAATTGTACACCTCCACAAGGCTGGAAAGGGCTACGGGGAAATTGCCAAGCAGCTTGGTGAAAAAAGGTCCACTGTTGGAGCAATCATTAGAAAATGGAAGAAGCTAAACATGACTGTCAATCTCCCTCGGACTGGGGCTCCATGCAAGATCTCACCTCGTGGGGTCTCAATGATCCTAAGAAAGGTGAGAAATCAGCCCAGGACTACACGGGAGGAGCTGGTCAATGACCTGAAAAGAGCTGGGACCACCGTTTCCAAGGTTACTGTTGGTAATACACTAAGACGTCATGGTTTGAAATCATGCATGGCACGGAAGGTTCCTCTGCTTAAACCAGCACATGTCAAGGCCCGTCTTAAGTTTGCCAATGACCATTTGGATGATCCAGAGGAGTCATGGGAGAAAGTCATGTGGTCAGATGAGACCAAAATAGAACTTTTTGGTCATAATTCCACTAACCGTGTTTGGAGGAAGAAGAATGATGAGTACCATCCCAAGAACACCATCCCTACTGTGAAGCATGGGGGTGGTAGCATCATGCTTTGGGGGTGTTTTTCTGCACATGGGACAGGGCGACTGCACTGTATTAAGGAGAGGATGACCGGGGCCATGTATTGCAAGATTTTGGGGAACAACCTCCTTCCCTCAGTTAGAGCAT